>VNJO01000510.1:0-19464 GCA_008042535.1 Drosophila tani
GTGCTGATCCAGCCTGCCGCATGGATTGGCGTGGACGGCCTGACTTTTTTTGTGGTTCTGGGCGCTTTGTTTGGTGGTCAGGCCCTGCAGGATACAGTGCGGGTCCACATGGGCCGTTCCGCATTTGTCTTCCCGCGGAGCGCTGACCGCCTGCGCATTGCGGCCTGCGCAGCTTTTATGCTCTGCGCCAGCCTGACAGCGAGCATTATCCGCCTGAACACGGTGCACCCCGCCGGAGAGGCGGGGCCCGTGACCGTACTCATACAGGGCAACGTACCGGAAACGGAAAAAGTCGGGCACCTTAACCCGCGTGATATTTTCATGCGCTACCTGCATCTGACCGCAGACGGGGTCCTTCAGGCGCGCAAGCTGCAACCACAGCCAGCCTTTGCGGATGCTGTGACGCGTCCGATTGTCTTTTTGTGGCCCGAGACCGCCTTCCCCGGTTCCGGTCTGTTGCAGGACAGCCCCCGCGCCCGCCAGATGATTATGGACTGGGCACAGGGGGCCGATGCCGGATTTATTGGCGCGCTGCGCGTGGATGATAACGGGCGTTACCGAAACTCCGTTATCGCACTGGCGCCCGGTGGCGAGATGACGGCATTTTATGACAAGGCCCGGCTGGTGCCTTTTGGCGAATATCAGCCCCCGTTCATCCCGCTGCAAATTGTCCCGCAAGGCGGCATGGCCGCGGGCCCCGGCGCACAGACATGGCATCTGCCGGGCATCCCGGCCGTCGGGCCTCTGGTCTGTTATGAAGTCATTTTCTCCGGACTGACGGTGGATCGGCATGACCGCCCGCGCTGGCTGGCGAACGTGACGAATGATGCCTGGTTTGGGGACAGTGCAGGCCCGCGCCAGCATCTCTCCTCCGTCCGGCTGCGCGCGGTGGAAGAGGGGCTACCCATTGCCCGTGCCGCCAATACCGGCATTTCCATTGCCTATGATGGTTTTGGGCATGAACTCGCCCGTCTTGGCTGGAGGAAAACCGGCACTCTGGTCGTCCCCCTGCCCGCATCACTCCCCGCGCCCCTGTTTGCGCGCTGTGGCCGCAGCCTGCCAGTCCTGTTGAGTCTTGCAGTTTTTCTGGCTGCTCTTGTTCGCATTCAACGCAAACCTGTAAAATAAACAACCCTGTAAAGTATTCCCCGTTCTAAAATAAGTTTACATAAAAAATGAATCGGGGCATTAATTGATCTATATTTACTTATGTTAATTATTAACAAACAATATTTACAAAGAAATTAATAATATTGAAACTGTTTTTATTTTTATCAGAGTTTTTTCTATTCAAAAAATAATATGTCTTCCAGATCTGGAAACTTTAACAAATGGTTTATAAGCTGCCGTTTTCCGGCTTATAGAATACGTCCTTCCCTTGGTGAGAAACCGCGTGACAGCAACTGCCTCCCCCCGCCCTGATCCAAAACCGTCCACCCCGCGGGCGGGTTCGGTCGATATGCATGTCGGGCATCGCATCCGCCTGAGGCGTACCTTGCTGGGGCTTTCACAGGAAAAGCTGGGGGAAGCGCTCGGCATCACATTTCAGCAGGTGCAGAAATATGAACGCGGCACAAACCGCGTAGGCGCATCCCGGCTTTATGATCTGGCCGCTGCCCTTGATGTGCCCATCAGTTTCTTTTTTGATGATATGCCCCCTCCGGGGCAGGCAGAAGGGCAGGCATCCCAGTCGGCCTATCACTCCGGGTTTTCACAAAGCCGGAAAGCGTTTGAGACCCCGTTTCAGACCGCGATATCGTCCGTTTTTTCAGATCAGGACACCTCTCTCTTTTCCCGCAAGGAAACAGTTGAGCTGATCCGCGCCTATTATCGCATTCCTGACCCGGTTGTACGCAAACGTGTGCTGGAACTCGTGCGCTCCATGGCTCCGGCAAATGAAGCCGACACGCAGGACTAAATAAAAAAGGGCGACCAAAGCCGCCCTTTTCCTCTCAGGGAAGCAGATCAGAATTCCTGATCGCCGCCCCAGTCACCCCCTGAATCGCCACCGGCGTCCCCGCCCCAGTCATTGCTTCCGGCATCAAAGCCCGGATCAGCAGAGGTTCCGGCTCCGGCAAACGGGTCTGCCCCGGCCCCATCGCCATAGTTGTTATTGATAATCGTCTCGCTCGGCTGGCCAGCGCCCCAGCCAGCATCCGCGCCGCCACCGTGATGCCCGCTGAACAGATCCGTCAGCGCATTTGCGGCCAGCATCCCGCCCGCAACGCCAGTCGCGGTAGACAGCGCGGTGCCGAGAAAGCCAGAGCCACTCCGAAACATACCGGGCTGTGCGCCATAGGGCAGAGGCTGCGGCTGATATTGCGGAGCGGCGGCCGGACGGCCACCCCAGCCCGGAGGTGCTGACTGCTGCGGCTGACCCTGTTGCGGAGCACGCTGACCACCGCCGAACAGACCACCCAGAAAACCACCGCCACCGGCAGGCTTCTGCTGTGCCTGAGCCTGCTGCAACGCCTGTTGCGCCTGCTGGAGCTGGAACTGGAGCTGCTGGATACGGTTCTGTGCTTCAACCAGCGCCATTTCCTGCACAACCGCCATCTGCGTGATGCGGTAGCGGGCTTCCGGATATTGCTGGAATTCCTGCACCAGAAATCTGTCTGCTTCCGGGTCGATCGGCGGCAGATTGGGCTGCGTGCTGGGCACACTGCCAAAACCGGACTGGGACGCACCGCCCACTCTGGCCACAAATTTCGCAATGAGGTCGCGTTCCTCGTTGGTCATCGTCTTCTTTCCCTGCCTGCGGCATATGCTGCCAGCGTGATGCACTGGTTTGCAGCCTTAAAGCGCCACTCTGTCCAAGATGTGGCGAGGCGGCAAGAGCGTTGCAAGAGGCAGGCCACAGGGAGTTGCATGCCTTCTCTTCCTGAATGGTGTCTGCGCCTGTATGGTGTGCCGCATCGTGCGCACTCAGCGCATAGTCTGACTGTCCTACTGCGGAGTTTCACCCTGACCATGGACCCGGCGTCTCCCCGCCCTACCGAGCGGCCTCTTTCCTTTCAGGACCTGATCCTGACCCTTCACCAGTTCTGGTCAAAACAGGGGTGCGCCATTCTTCAGCCCTATGATCAGGAAATTGGTGCGGGCACGCTGTCCCCCCACACCACGCTGCGGGCGCTGGGCAGCACCCCCTGGAAAGCCGCTTATGTGCAGCCCTGCCGCCGCCCGTCTGATGGCCGCTATGGGGAAAACCCCAACCGGCTCCAGCATTATTACCAGTATCAGGTCTTGCTGAAGCCCACGCCGGAAGAAAGCCAGAAACTGCTGCTGGACAGCTACCGCGCCATCGGGATCGACCCGGACCGCCACGATATCCGCTTTGTGGAAGATGACTGGGAAAACCCGACCATCGGCGCATGGGGTCTGGGCTGGGAGGTCTGGTGTGACGGGATGGAAGTCACGCAGTTTACCTACTTCCAGCAGGTTGGCGGTATTCCGGTGGTGCTGCCCTCCACGGAGCTGACCTACGGGCTGGAACGTCTGGCCATGTATGTGCAGGGGGTCGAGAACGTCTATGACCTCGATTATAACGGTACAGGCCTGACCTACGGGGATGTGTTCCTGCGTGCTGAGCAGGATTATTCCCGCCATAATTTTGAGCTGGCGGATACGGAGCTGCTGTTCCGCCATTTTGCTGATGCGGAAAAAGAAAGTGTGGCACTGGCAGAAGCCGGTGTTGCCCAGCCTGCCTATGACCAGTGCCTGAAGGCCAGCCACCTGTTCAACCTGCTGGATGCGCGCGGCGTGATCAGCGTGAGTGAGCGTGCGGCCTATATTGGCCGCGTGCGGACACTGGCAAAACTGTGCTGTGAGACCTGGCTGGCTGGCGAGGACAAATAAGATCATGCCCGAACTGCTGATAGAACTTTTTTCAGAAGAAATTCCCGCCCGCATGCAGCAGCAGGCCGGTGAGCACCTGCTCCGCCTGCTCTCTGACGCACTGGCTCCGCTAAACCCGCAGGATGCTGTGGCCTATACCGGCCCGCGCCGCATTGCGGCCTCCTGCACGCTGGACGCGCATGTGCCGGGCCGCACCGTGTCCGAGCGCGGCCCGCGTGAGGGCGCTCCGGAAAAGGCGCTGGAAGGCTTCACCCGCAAACATGGTGTGACACAGGATGCCCTGACCCTGCAAAATGGCTTCTGGGTGCTGGAGCGGGAAGAACCTGCCATCAGCGCCAGAGAGCATATTGCCGCCACCATGCCGGACCTGCTCCGCCGTTTCCCCTGGCCCAAATCCATGCGCTGGGGGCAGGGCAGCGCCTTTACATGGGTCCGCCCGCTGCGCCGTATTCTGTGCATTCTGGATGGCGAGACTGTGCCGTTCTCACTGGCTCTTTCCGGGGCTCTCTCCGGTACGCAGGGCGACGATAACGGCCACCACCTCCAGTCAGGCAACCAGACGGAAGGTCACCGTTTCCTATCTCCCGGCGCGGTTGCCGTCAGCAGCGTTGCGGAATGGCAGGATACGCTGCAGGGCCGCCATGTGCAGGTCCATGCGGCCGACCGGCGGGAAACAATCGTCTCCGGCCTGACAGCCCTTGCCGCCTCGGAAGGGCTGGCTCTGGTGCCGGATACGGGCCTTGTGGAGGAAGTTGCCGGACTGGTGGAATGGCCTGTACCGTTCCTTGGCCGGATTGACGAAAAATACATGGATCTGCCCGCCGAGGTGATGCAGGTCTCCATGCGCGTCAACCAGCGTTATTTTGCCCTGCGCAACGGGGACGGCTCCGCAGCGCCGCGTTTTGCCTTTGTCGCCAATATTGTCCCGGCGGATGATGGCACGCTGATTGTCACCGGTAATGAGCGCGTTCTGCGCGCCCGTTTTGCCGATGCCCGCCACTTCTGGGATCTGGACCGCAAACAGACACTCGCCTCCCGCCTTGGTGCGCTGGATGCCATTACCTTCCATGCAAGACTGGGCAGTCAGGGGGACCGCACGCGCCGCATGGTGCGTCTGGCCGGACTGATTGCCCCTATGGTCGGGGCCTCTAAAGCCGAGGCCGAACGGGCCGCGGACCTGAGCAAAACCGATCTGACCACCGGCATGGTCGGGGAGTTCCCGGAACTTCAGGGCGTCATGGGCGGATATTACGCGCAGCATGATGGTGAAGCTCCGGCAGTCTGTCAGGCCATTACCGAGCAATATATGCCCCGTGGCCCCGGTGACACGGTGCCGACGGCCCCGGTTTCCGTCGCACTTGGGCTGGCCGACCGGTTTGACATGCTGGCCGCATTTTTCGCGGCGGGTGAAAAACCATCCGGCTCGGGTGATCCGTTCGGCCTGCGCCGCGCGGCACTGGGCATTATCCGCCTGATCCGTGAGAACAGCCTGCGGCTTGATCTGATAAAACTGTTCCTGCTGGCGGCGGAAGCCCTGCCGGACTCCCTGCGGGACGCACCGGATCTCGCTCTGCTGCCGCAGTTTATGGCGGAGCGTCTGCGCGTCCAGTTACGCTCGGAAGGGGCGCGGTATGATTGCCTTGCCGCGATTTCCACCGGCAACACGGATACAGACATCACCCGCCTGCTGGCCCGTGCGCAGGCTCTGGAAACCATGCTGGAAACGGAAGACGGCAGGAACCTTCTGGCCGCCACCCGTCGGGCTGCCAACATCCTGCGGATTGAAGACCGTAAGGATGGACCGCATGATGGCACGCCGGATACCGCCCTGTTTGTCCAGCCGGAAGAACAGGCTCTGGCCGCAGCGCTGGACCGGGTTGAACCCACTGTAGAAAAAGCGTTTGCTGAAGAACGCTTTACCGATGCCATGCGGGACGCTGCCAGCCTGCGGGAACCGCTGGACGCCTTCTTCGGGCCTGTGACCGTCAATGACCCTGACCCTGCCCTGCGCCTCAATCGCCTGCGGCTACTGGCGCGTCTGGGCCGGATGATGCGCCTGATTGCAGATTTCAGCCAGATTGAGGGGTAAGACCCTTTTTCTAAACGGACATTCAACGCAAAAAAGGGAGGCAGGGCACTTTGCCCCGCCTCCCTTTTTTATGAAACTTGTCTGGTCACAGAGAGGATTTAGAAAAGCAGATGCATGCTCTGCTTTCAGCTCAGGCGGGTGCCATTGGGGACTGGCCTTTCCAGAGCCGCCAGCACTACGCCTTCCTCCGTTTCAAACCCTGATAGCAAAAACTGGGAACGAAACGGACCAACCTGTTTTTCCGGAAAATTGATGATCCCGATAACCTGCCTCCCCACGAGTGTTTCCGGTGTGTAAAGACATGTGACCTGCGCGCTGGTTTTACGCTCCCCATACGGCCCAAAATCCACCCAGATTTTATAGGCCGGCTTCCGTGCCTCCGGAAAAGATTCAACGCGCAGAATAGTTCCCGCGACCATCATGATTTTTTCAAAATCTGACCAGACAATCTGCTCCACAGCGCTCTCTCCGCTTTCTACTCTGGGATCTCTTTCTCTTAAAATTATCTAAAAGGTTCCGCAGATCAGGCAAGCAACTCTCTTCTCACGTGACTCTCCGCAAGACCACAAACCCGTTCTTTAAAGGTAACTCCACACAAAAAAAGCGTGTGATCCAGAAGGACCACACGCTTTCCATTTTCTGACATTCTTAGAAATATTCTGAAATATCCGGCTGTTTTATAAAAAACAACTGGATAGCCTCATGCTATACGCGCGCACGACCAAAGAAAAAGCTGACGACCAGCAGAACAACAAAAACAAACAGCAGAATTTTCGCCACACCGGCAAAGCTGGACGCCGCACCGCCAAACCCGAACAGGGAGGCAATCAACGCCAGAATCAGAAAAGTCAGAACCCACCGTAAAATAGCCATCTCGTCTCTCCTCAAAAACACCGCAGCGTCTCCGGAAAAGCATCCGGGCTTTGCGCTTCCTCACCCTAACGCAGCAAAATCCGGAAAGTTCTCTCGGTTCAGAAACGAGATGGGCCGTAAAACTTCTGATCAGTGGCCTTCAGACCCCGGAATAATATCATACCCGGCACTGCCCGGAGCCGGGCCGGGCGGGAGCGCACTGCCCCCGGCAATCCCGACCATCTGGTTGGAAGCCGGGCCAATTTCCCGTGCATCAATAGCAATGCCAAGTTCTCCGCTGCTGCCCGTGCCAACGGCATACAGGGTCTGCCCCGGCCTGAGCCAGGCGGCCAGCCGTGTGGCCTCACGCGGGGGGAGGTAAATAACGGAATGGTCTTTCAGCACAGCGCCGTTCAACTGGCCGTCCAGATCATAGAGCGGCATCCAGACCTCACCGTGCAACCCCAGATCCGGCCCGGCAATCATCTCGGTGGACTGACGCGGCATGGCAATAAACGTATCCTGCATGCCCCGGCCACGCGGGCTGGTAATGCCAAAGGCCCGGATAATGGGGAGCGTGCGGCCTTTCAGGCCCCGGATCTCGACCGTGTCACCGGGTTTGATCAGCCCGGCCAGCGTATGCCCCTGATCGGGGGAGACAAAAACCTGCGTGCCATCATTCAGCACAAACCCAACCACGCTGCCATGAGATGAAGGCAGAAACTGCGCCACCTGACCGCTAAAGCGCGGCAGGCCGGACAGGTCGTACACACCTTCAGCCTGCTTTTCCGTCATCGTCTGGTGAGAGGCATAAGTGGCTGCACTCTGCTGCCCGGCAGACGCCTTGGACGCAGGGGCCGCGAGGGCTGCTGAAGAAGCCAGAAGGAAAGCCGGTAGAAAGAACAGAGGGCGCATGGATCAACCAGTTAGAGAAATCCGGCCTGAGGACGACGGACCTCAGGCCAGAATAAGGAAGACTATGCACCATTGTTCGTCAGGAAAGCGCATCCGGCAAGAGCCGGAAAAGCGTGTCAGTGGCGGAAATGACGCATACCGGTAAAGACCATGGCAATGCCTGCGGCATCGGCTGCGGCAATCACCTCATCATCCCGGATGGAGCCACCCGGCTGGATGACCGCGGTCGCCCCTGCCGCCACAATGGTTTCCAGACCATCCGCAAACGGGAAAAAGGCGTCAGACGCCGCGACAGACCCCTGCGTCAGCGGGGCATCCAGCCCGGCAGCCTTTGCGGCTTCCCCGCTTTTGCTGGCGGCGATGCGNCAAACGGGAAAAACGCATCAGACGCCGCGACAGACCCCTGCGTAAGCGGGGCATCCAGCCCGGCCGCCTTTGCGGCTTCCCCGCTTTTGCTGGCGGCGATGCGGGCAGAGTCAACACGGCTCATCTGCCCCGCGCCAATGCCAACCGTTGCGTTATTTTTGGTGTAGACGATCGCGTTGGACTTCACGTGCTTGGCCACACGGAAGGCGAACATCAGATCTTCCATTTCCTGCGCGGAAGGGGCGCGTTTTGTCACCACCCGCAGGGACTCGGGTTTGATCTGCCCGTTATCCCGCGTCTGCGCCAGAAAACCACCGGCCACGGACCGCACCACCACTCCTGCCGCAGCAGCGTCCGGCAGGCCGCCCGTCAGCAGCAGACGCAGGTTTTTCTTGCGGGCCAGAATGGCTTTAGCCTCTGCATCCGCATCCGGGGCCACAATGACCTCGGTGAAAATACCGGAAATTTTGGTCGCTGTTTCCGCATCCAGCGTGCGGTTGAGCGCCACAATGCCACCAAAGGCGGAGACAGGGTCGCACCGCAGCGCGTTATCCCAGCAGGCAGAGAGCGTTTCACCCACAGCCACACCACACGGGTTGGCGTGCTTGACAATCACTACAGCCGGGCGGTCAAACTCGGCCACAGCCTCGAACGCGGCATCCGTATCATTGATGTTGTTGTAGGACAGCGCCTTGCCCTGCACCTGCACAGCCGTCGCTACGCCGGGGCGTGTGCTGCCATCTTTATAGAAAGCCGCCTGCTGATGCGGGTTTTCACCATAGCGCAGCACTTCCGCGCGCTGGCCTGCCAGCACAAAGCGGTCCGGCAGGGTATCCTGCGCCTGTGCTGCAAACCATGCGGCAATAGCGGCATCATACGCAGCAGTCCGGGCGTAAGCAGCACCCGCATAGGCACGGCGCTGTTCAAGCGTGCTGCCGCCCTGCCGCAGAGCCTCAATCAGCCCGGCATACTGCGCCGTATCCGTCAGCACCACAACATGGCCGTGGTTCTTGGCTGCCGCGCGGATCAGCGCGGGGCCGCCAATATCAATATTTTCAATGCAGTCTTCAGCGCCAGCTCCGGACGCTACGGTTTTTTCAAACGGGTAGAGGTTGACCGCAACCAGATCAATCGGTGCGATTTTATGCTCTTCCATCTGCGCCACATGAGCAGGCAGGTCACGCCGCCCGAGAATACCGCCGTGGATCTGCGGCACGAGCGTCTTCACGCGGCCATCCAGAATTTCCGGGAAACCGGTATGGTCAGAAACTTCAGTAACAGGCAGACCGGCCTCACGCAGAGCGCGGGCAGACCCGCCGGTGGAAAGGATTTCCGCGCCGTGCGCAACCAGCGCGCGCCCGAGGTCAAGAAGCCCCGTCTTGTCGGAAACAGAAATTAACGCGCGGCGCACAGGTTGCGTCGTCTGGCTCATGGGGCGGACCTTTCGCACGGCTAAACCGGATTTCAAAGCGGCTCATTAGCCAACAAGCGGCCCAAGAGCAACCTTACGCGTGCCGGAAAAGGCCTTAGCGGCGCGTAAAGGTCCAGTAGAGCGGCTGGCGGCCAGCGGCAATTGCCTTGGCTTCATAACGGGTAGGGAACCAGCCGTCCGGCCGTTCGGCCACGGGCGGCGGCGCTTCAAAAAAGGACTGCAAAGCCATGACTTCCTCAACCCATGCCTGATAGGTCGGGTCATCACTCGCAACACGCCAGACGGCACCCGGCTTCAGCACACGTGCGACCAGCGCCACATTCTCGGGGTGCATAAAGCGGCGTTTGGCATGGCGCGCCTTGGGCCACGGGTCCGGGAACATCAGGAACAGCCGGTCCACCGAGGCATCCGGCAGGGCACGCAGCAGCACGCGGGCATCATCATCCCACAGCCGCAGCATGTCCGGGATGGCGGACGTGGCTTCCTCCCCAACCGGCACAAAGCGGGTCAGCAGAGAACACAGGCCGTTATCAAAAACTTCAGAGGCAATATAGCCAACATCAGGGTGAGCATTATGCTGCCCAACCACGTGTTCCCCACCCCCAAATCCGACTTCAAACCAGATCTGCTGTGGCGGGCGGCCAAAGGCTGTGGCCGGGTCCGCTGCGCGATCCAGCGGAAAGCGCAGGCGGGGCAGCGCCTCATCCAGAAGGCGCTGCTGACGGGGACGCAGCGAATGGCCGCGCGGTCGCCCATAAAGTCGTTCGGGCGACGGCTTAACGTCCGGTCCGCTTACTTCCTCCGTCATCGTGCGCTCAGACCTTAGCGGTTGAACGCGCCGCGCAGGGCATCCACCAGATCGGTGCGCTCCCACGTAAAGTCATCACGCGCATCATCCGGCGTACGGCCAAAGTGACCATAGGCAGAAGTCTGTGCGTAAATCGGACGGTTCAGACGCAGGTGCTTCCGGATACCACGCGGTGTGAGGTCCATGACGTCACGCAGCACAGCGCCCAGACGGGCCTCATCCACGTCCTTGCCAGTTCCATCCAGATCCACATACACGGACAGCGGATGAGACACGCCAATAGCGTAGGAAACCTGAAGCGTGCAGCGGTCTGCAAGACCAGCGGCAACCACGTTCTTCGCCAGATAGCGGCAGGCATAGGCTGCGGAACGGTCAACCTTTGTGGGGTCCTTCCCGGAGAATGCGCCGCCGCCATGCGGAGCCGCACCGCCGTAGGTGTCCACGATGATCTTACGGCCCGTCAGACCGCAGTCCCCATCCGGGCCACCAATGACGAAGATACCGGTCGGGTTGACGTAGAATTCGTCTTCCGGCGGCATCCAGCCTTCCGGCAGCACGTTGCGTACAATGTCGCCAAGCTCTTCACGCAGCTTCTTCTGGCTGATGCCTTCATCATGCTGGGTGGAGATCACCACGGACGTGGCGCCAACGGGGCGGCCATTGGAATAGCGCAGCGTCACCTGGCTTTTGGCATCCGGCTGGAGGCCTGCCGCACGCGGGTCACCCGCACGGCGCAGGTCACGGATTTCGTGCAGGATGCGGTGTGCGTAGTAAATGGTAGCCGGCATCAGCGTGTCGGTTTCGGTAGAAGCGTGACCGAACATGATGCCCTGATCACCAGCGCCTTCGTCTTTATCGCCAGCGCTGTCCACACCCACTGCAATATCAGCAGATTGGGCATGCAGGTAGTTGGCGGCCTCAGCCTTACGCCAGGAGAATCCTTCCTGATCGTAGCCGATATCTTTCACCGCATCACGCGCGGCCTGAATCAGGCCTTCGGATGTGATGGAAGAGGGGCCGCGCACCTCACCTGCCAGAATGATCCGGTTTGTGGTCACCATGGTTTCACAGGCCACGCGGGCTTCCGGGTCCGCTGCAAGATAGGCATCCAGAACAGTATCGCTGATCCGGTCTGCAACCTTGTCGGGATGACCTTCGGAAACAGATTCCGAAGTGAACAGGAAATCGCCGTCTTTACGCATGATGGTGCCGTCTGCCCCACGCACTATGAATTAGGAATTGTGACCGCCACCTTTAAGAAAAGGCGACGGGACCGTGTGGCGGAATAGTGGCCGATGGTCAAGTGTATTGCGGCTATGCAGCCATCCGGAGCAGTTTTCTGCTGGCCTGCTGCCGGGCTTTTACCCGCATCCGGCCGGGCTGCGTTGCGCGCGCGGGCCGCAGAATTCAGCCTTTTACAACCGGATAACCCAAAAAACCACGATTACAAGCGTGTATACAGACGCCGTTCAAAAAAAATGCTGCCCGGTCAGCACGGGGGCAGCCCGAGCACCTCTTCCATCCCGTAATAACCCGCCGCACGGGTACGCAGCCAGAGCGCCGCCCGGACGGCACCCGTCGCGAACACACGGCGGTCAAATGCACGATGCGTCAGCGTAATCTGCTCGTCCGGCGAGGTGAACAGGACCTCATGTTCCCCAACAATCTGCCCGCCCCGCAGAGCGGCAAATCCTATAGCGCCCGGTTTACGCGGGCCGGTATGGCCGTCGCGCCCGCTCTCCTTCACATCCGCCAGCACCACGCCGCGGCCTTTTGCCACGGCCTCACCAATGGCCAGCGCGGTGCCGGACGGCGCATCCACTTTCTGCCGATGATGCATATCCACAATCTCGGCGTCATAAGACTCGGCGGGGAGCGCCCGCCCCATCATCTGCGCCAGACGACGCACAAGCGTGACACCAGCGGAAAAGTTAGCCGCATGGACAATCCCGATTTTTTCCGCAGCCTGATGGACCGCTGCCTGCTGCGCATCGGAAAGGCCCGTCGTCCCGAGGACCCATGCCGTGCCGTGATCTGCCAGAGCCTGCGCGTGCGGAATGACCGTATCGGCGTGCGTAAAGTCAATAACCACATCGCTCACCGCAGCAAGACCCGCCATATCCGGAAACAGAGCTAGCCCCGCCGGCAGGCCCGCCGCTCTGGCCTGATCCCGCGCTGTGCCTCCGGCCAGCACAACTCCGGCCGCCTGCACCTCTTCCACCAGCAGGCGGCCCACACGGCCGGTAATGCCTGCAATGCCGATACGCAGCCCATGCTCTGTCATGTGGAGGGTTCCTTATTCTTTACAGACGTCGTCATACCAGAAAGCCGGACACACAAGGTGCCCGGCTTTTGCAAAAACCATCAGGACTGATGCAGACCCCGCATCACCCTTTATTTTCGAAAAAATCCCGCACCCGCGCAAAGAACCCCGTATGTTCCGGGCTACCCTTTACGTTCTCACCGGCTTCCTTCTCAAACTCTTCCAGCAGCTCTTTCTGGCGTTTGTTCAGGTGCTGGGGGGTTTCCACCGTCACCTGAATATACATATCACCCCGTGCGCTGGAACGCAGGACGGAGAAGCCTTTCCCGCGCAGGCGGAAATGTGCGCCTGTCTGGGTTCCGGCCGGAATTTTGACCTTGGCACGGTTCCCATCAATCACCGGCACTTCAATTTCCGTGCCCAGAGCAGCCTGCCCCATGCGGAGCGGCACGCGGCAATAGATATTCGCGCCATCGCGCTGGAAAAGGCCATGCTCTGGAACAGAAACATGCACATAGAGGTCACCCGCAGGCACGCCCTGCCCGCCGGACTCGCCCTCGCCGGTAATACGGATACGGGTGCCATCCTCAACCCCGGCCGGGATCTGCACGGCAAGCGTGCGCTCTTTCTCGACCGTCCCTTCCCCGTGGCAGGCCTTACAGGGGTCTTTCACAACGCGCCCGGCACCGTGGCAGGTGGGGCACGGCCGCTCCACCACAAAGAAGCCCTGCTGCNGTCCAGCCCCGTGACAGGTGGGGCACGGCCGCTCCACCACAAAGAAGCCCTGCTGCGCCCGGACCTTCCCGGCACCATGGCAGCTCGGACAGGTTTCCACACCGGACTCGCCTGCGTTAGAGCCTGTGCCGTGGCAGGAGTCACACGCCACGCGCGTAATGATTTTTACGTCTTTTTTGACGCCCGTGAACGCTTCTTCCAGCGTGATTTCAACATGGGTCTGGATATCGTTACCCGTGCGGGCACGACCACCGCCACGGCGGCCACCCATCATGTCGCCAAACATCTGCTCGAAGATGTCGCCCAGACCGCCACCGCCGCCAAAACCGTTGAAGTCAAAGCCACCCGGACCACCGCCGCCGCCATTTTCAAAGGCAGCATGGCCAAACCGGTCATAGGCCGCGCGCTTCTGTTCATCTTTCAGAACATCATACGCCTGATTGATTTCTTTGAATTTTGCTTCAGCAGCTTCATCTCCGGGGTTGCGGTCCGGATGGTACTTCATGGCCAGCTTACGATAAGCCTTCTTGAGTTCATCGGATGAAACCGTCCGGGTAACTTCAAGGATTTCGTAATAGTCAATTTTGGTGGCCATGGACGTCCTCTTGCAGGGGGCTGCCTTTTACAAAAGCGCAGCAGATGTCTTAAATGACAAACGGCGCCCGCCTTCCAGGAAGCGCGGACGCCGGAGAAAAAAGCCGGTGCCACCGTGCGTGACACACAGTGGCACCGTTTAACAGCGTCCGATCAGGACTTTTTGTCGTTCACGTCTTCAAAGTCCGCATCGACGATTTTTTCATCGTTCGGCTTGGCGCCAGCAGCACCGGCCTCTCCTTCCGGAGCGCCTTCACCAGCCTGACCAGCTTTGTAGACGGCTTCACCCACCTTCATGGCAGCCTGCGTCAGACGATCGCTGGCAGTCTTGATGGCTTCAGCATCCGTGCCTTCCAGAGCGGACTTCACCGCAGCGATTGCACTTTCAGCTTCCGTCTTGTCCGCAGCCGGAACTTTATCACCGGATTCAGACAGAGACTTTTCGACCTGATGCACGAGGCTTTCCGCATTGTTACGCACTTCAACCTGCTCACGCTTGGCTTTATCGGCTTCAGCATTCGCTTCAGCGTCTTTCACCATTTTTTCGATATCGCTATCGGACAGACCGCCAGACGCCTGAATTTTGATCTGCTGTTCCTTACCGGTCGCCTTGTCCTTGGCGGACACGGACACAATGCCGTTGGCGTCGATATCAAACGTCACTTCAATCTGCGGCACGCCACGCGGCGCCGGAGCAATCCCCGTCAGGTCGAAGTTCCCCAGCAGCTTGTTATCAGCCGCCATTTCACGTTCGCCCTGATAGACCTTAATGGTCACAGCATTCTGGTTATCTTCCGCCGTGGAGAAGGTCTGGCTCTTCTTCGTCGGGATCGTCGTGTTACGGTCGATCAGACGGGTGAAGACACCACCCAGCGTTTCAATACCCAGAGACAGCGGCGTTACGTCCAGAAGCAGAACGTCTTTCACGTCACCCTTCAGAACGGCACCCTGAATAGCAGCACCAATGGCCACCACTTCATCCGGGTTCACGTTACGGGCCGGGTCTTTACCAAAGAATTCTTTAACGGCTTCGATCACCTTCGGCATACGGGTCATACCACCGACGAGGATAACTTCATCCACTTCGGAAGCAGACACGCCAGCGTCTTTCAGAGCAGCCTTACAGGGTTCCAGCGTGCGCTGGATCAGGTCATCAACAAGGCTTTCCAGCTTCGCACGGGTCAGCTTCAGCACCAGATGCTTCGGACCGGAGGCATCAGCGGTGATGAACGGCAGGTTGATTTCCGTTTCCTTGGAGGAAGACAGTTCGATCTTTGCTTTTTCAGCCGCTTCCTTCAGGCGCTGGAGGGCCAGCTTGTCGGAACGCAGATCAATGCCCTGCTCACGCTTAAACTCGTCAGCCAGATAGCTGATGATGCGGTTATCAAAGTCTTCACCACCCAGGAACGTATCCCCGTTGGTGGATTTCACTTCAATCACGCCGTCAGAAATTTCCAGAACGGAAACGTCGAACGTGCCGCCACCAAGGTCATACACAGCCACCGTACCACCGCTTTTCTTTTCCATGCCGTAAGCAAGGGCAGCAGCCGTCGGTTCGTTGATGATACGCAGGACTTCAAGACCGGCGATCCGACCGGCGTCTTTGGTGGCCTGACGCTGGGCGTCGTTAAAGTAAGCCGGAACCGTAATGACGGCCTGCGTCACTTTTTCACCAAGATAGGCCTCGGCGGTTTCTTTCATTTTGCCCAGAACGAAAGCGGAAATCTGGGAGGGGGCATAGCCTTTGCCGCGCGCCTCGACCCATGCATCCCCATTGTCACCTTTGACAATGGCGTAGGGCACCATTTCCTTGTCTTTCTGAACCGTCGGGTCGTCATACCGGCGGCCGATCAGACGCTTTACGGCATAAAGCGTGTTGGTCGGGTTGGTAACAGCCTGACGCTTCGCGGCCTGCCCGACCAGCATTTCACCCCCTTCGGTGAACGCGACCATGGACGGCGTCGTGCGTGCGCCTTCGCTGTTTTCAATAACGCGGTTTTCATTCCCTTCGCGCACTGCAACGCAGGAGTTGGTCGTGCCGAGGTCAATACCGATAACTTTGCTCATGTCTGCTCCTTTAAGCGACCCTGTCTGGCCCGAAGCACCGGACGGGGTCCTATCTCTTCCGGCCTGCTTTCACTCTGAAAACCGGCCGTGAATGTCCTATCAGATGTATGGTGCCCCAAAACCTCTTTCAAGGCCCGGACACCGGACGGGAAACAATTTTTTGCGCTCCCGCCCCGTGCCGGAGCACCCTGCCCCGGAGTTTCCGCTCCGGGCTTATTCTCCGGCCTTGGCGACCACCACCATGGCCGGCTTCAGCAGGCGGCCATGCAGCGTCCATGTGGGCGTCCAGGCCTGCATGACAGTCCCCGGCGCGTGCTCGGCGCTGGGCTGTTCCGCCATGGCCTGATGCAGGTTGGCGTCAAACACCTTGCCAGACGGATCATCACACTTGATGCCGTGGCGTTCCAGAATGGAGACAAAAGACCGTTCGGTGCTTTCAATCCCTTCCCGCATTTTGGTGATCACCGTGTCTTCACCCTCCTGCGGCGCGGGCAGGCTGGTGAGGGCGCGGCGCAGGTTTTCAGCGGCTTCCACCACATCGCGCGCAAATTTCTGCACGGCATACTGGCGGGCATCATCCACTTCACGCTTGGCGCGGTTCCGCAGGTTCTGGTTTTCAGCCTCGGAACGCAGCCACTTTTCTTTCAGCTCGGCAGCCTCCTGCTCAAGCTCGGCAATGCGCTGCTCTGCGGGGGACTGGGCTGTGGCCTGTTCTGCCCCGGCTTCGGCGGCGTCCTGAGGCGGGGTGACATGGTCGGGCGCAGCCGTTGCGGCCTGCGTCTCAACCTGTGTGGGGTCTGTGTGTTGGGTCATGTCTGAAGAAGTAAGCAACGAGACGGGACGCGACAAGACCCGCAACGCCTGCCATGCTGATTTTGCAACCAATTTTACAACCACGCCGGAACGTGTTCAAAAATTGGACAAACTGAAAACCGTTGCCCGTAGCGCACCGGCTCGGATACGCCTATGCTGCAAGGGCTTGCGCTGACCGCGAGGAAGGAAAACGCATACCATGGCAGACCGCACCAAGCAGACGATTGCTCTGGTTGATGACGACCGTAATATTCTGACATCGGTCCAGATGACTCTGGAGGCGGAAGGGTTTCACGTCCGCACGTATACAGATGGCGAATCGGCTTTACAGGGGCTGACAGCCTACCCGGTTGATCTGGCTGTGCTGGACATCAAGATGCCCCGCATGGATGGCATGGAGCTTTTGCAGCGCCTGCGCGCCCGCTCCCACCTGCCGGTGATCTTCCTTTCCTCCAAGGATGAGGAAGTGGACCAGCTGATGGGCCTGCGCCTTGGCGCGGATGACTACATCACCAAACCCTTCTCCCAGCGGCTGTTACTGGAACGTATCCGCGCCCTGCTGCGCCGCAATGAGGCCAGCCGCGCGGAAGCCAGCGGCACGCCCGCGGGCGGTGCGCTGGTGCGTGGCGCGCTGTCTCTGGATGAGCTGCGCCACAAATGTACGTGGAACGGGGAAGACGTTCCGCTGACGGTAACGGAGTTCCTGCTGGTCAAGACCCTCGCCATGCGTCCCGGTCTGGTCAAATCACGCGACCAACTGATTGATGCCGCCTATGGGGATACGGTGTATGTGGATGACCGCACCATCGACAGTCACATCAAGCGTGTGCGGAAAAAATTCCGGCAGGTGGATGATAATTTCAACCAGATTGAAACCCTGTACGGCATTGGCTACCGCTATAAAGAAGACTGAGCCCGGCGCATGACCAGCCGGAAACGCATTTCTGTCTCTTCCACATTGTCCTCCGGGCTGCGGCGCATCCGCATTCCGGGTCAGGCCCCGCGTAAGGGCGGGGTGGAAGCCACAGCCGCCTATGAGGCCTCCCGCACACGGCTGATTTCCCCGCTGATGCGGCGCATCATGCTGGTGAATGTGCTGCCGCTGGTGCTGCTGGCCATTACCATGCTGTTCCTCAACCAGTTCCGGAACAGCCTGCTGGCCACGGAAGTGACCGGCCTGCGGGAACAGGCCCGGATCTATGCAGGGGCACTCGGCCAGATTGCCGTGCGCAGCACGCGCCTGAAAGGCACCGGGCCGGACGGCTTTACGCTGGAATCAACCCTCGCACGCCCCCTGCTCCTGCGCCTGACGGAACCAAGCCCCAACGCGCATGCCCGTCTGTTTGGTCCGGATGGTCAGGTTCTGGCCGATAATCTGACAGACCTTCAGGAAACCGCGCCCGCCCCCCATGCAGACCAGCAGGGACGTGCCGAGGACCATCGGCCCCCGCCGTTCCGGCACAGGCACGCCTCACCCGGCCTTTATGAGCGAATTCTGACATGGCTGTGGAGCCCGCACAGTTCCGGCATTGTCACGCTGGATACGGATGAAGCGGATGTTCCCGCGGACCCTGCGCGCCCGACAGATGCCAACAGCCCCTTCCCGCGCCCCCCGCCGGAAGCTCCGCCTTATATCCGGCGCACCGCCAACGGGCGGCTGATTATTACGGTGGCTGAACCGGTGATTCATGAAGGCCGGACAGTTGGCATTATCCAGCTTACCCGCGCGGCTTCTCAGGTTGACCGGGCGCTGTTTGCCATCCGCTCTTCCATTCTGTCCCTGTTTCTGATGGTGTTGGTCATTACCGTTCTGCTGTCATGGTATCTGTCCCTCACCATTGCACGCCCGCTGCTACGGCTTGCGGCGTCGGCGCAGATCATGCGGGACTCATCGGGCCGCACCGGCACCGTACCCGCGCGCCTGCTGGCCCGGCGCGATGAAATTGGCGATCTGGCGCGGGCTCTTCAGGCCAGTGCGCAGGCTCTGTGGAAACGCATGGACGCCATTGAGCGGTTTGCCGCTGATGTCAGCCACGAAATCAAAAACCCGCTTTCCTCCATCCGCTCTGCTATTGAAACGCTGCTGCGCATTGAGGACCTCAACCAGAAGCGCCGCCTGCTGACCATTATCAACGATGATGTGCTGCGTCTGGACCGCCTGATTACCGATATTTCTGACGCAAGCCGACTGGATGCCGAAATGTCCCGTGCGCAGACGGAAGCGATTTCAGTGGTGCCGCTGCTGTCCGTTCTGGCGGAAATCCATCAGGCCACCNCCATTTCCTTCTCGCCTCCCAATGGCCGCATCCTGCTGGAAGCTGTACCGGCGGGAAATATGGTGGCGCTCTCCGTGTCTGATGAAGGGCCGGGGATTCCTCAGGCCAAGCTCGACTCCATTTTTGACCGTTTTTATTCAGAACGCCCCAAGGAAGAGCATTTTGGCCAGCATTCCGGTCTGGGCCTGTCGATCAGCCGCCAGATTGTGGATGCCCTGCACGGAACCATTTCCGTGGAAAACCGGCATGATGCGGAAGGCCATGTGGCCGGGGCACGCTTTACAGTGCGCCTGCCGCGCGTGATGGCCTGACAAAGCGCCTGACGACCAGGAGAGTCGGCAACACGGCACAATGGGGGAACTGGCGGCGAGCGTCAGGCCTGATCCGGCTCGACGCCCA
>VNJO01000513.1:0-107351 GCA_008042535.1 Drosophila tani
GGTAAACTGATAAGATTTTTTAATTTTTCGGCTTGTAATGTGTTTTTGGTTAGAATTATAAGTTTTCCGTCTTTTGTTTTTTTACAACTTGTGACTTCTCCTTGGATTGTATTGTCTATTGTTTTTTTAATGATGAATGGTGAGACTTCAGCTATAGACTTGGACTCGTCATCGGTTCTAGTCGCTATTAGGAATACTCCGTCTGGCGGGTGCCTTCTCCAGATGTCCGGAGGGTCAGGCATGGTGAGGTCAACAAACTTTAACGCTTCTTTGAAGCTGCCAAAATTGTTAGTTGCGCTGATCGGAAAGTAGATAAGCGGGGGCAATCGGTGCGTTTGTTTTGATTATGGGTTGGGATGCTGCACTACTTTAGCGATACGCGGAAGAACACGTCCGATGGCTTAGGCTGTCGAGAGTGAACTGTCTGTGGAATTTTATTAAATTAAGAGGCTTTCAAAAATAAATTATTGATTAACCTTTTACCTGAACCCGACTGAAAATGTTCTATTATCCCAAGTTCAAGTAATTTAATTCCTATGCCATTTATTCATTTTGTTCCCATCGATTTCACAGGCAAACATTTGCGAGAAATCATTATTCGAACTTGTACGAATTTCATTAGCCAGCTTCCCCCCTTCGTGGCTATTGAATAAATTTAAGGGAATTAATTTAAATCACTGCGTCTTCGCCGGCATAAAGCCGGGCTCATATTGTCTTAGACGCACGCCCACATAAACACCCTGATTCCGACCCGACCCGTTCTCGTCCTCGACCGCCGCCGTATCTCATCCGCAATCTCCCATCTATCTCTTTGTGTGCATATGCAAATTACTCTCGCATATTTATCCGCACACACACTGGCACTCGGTAAGTATATGGCATATAAAGTGGCATTTTTGCAAATGATGGATCCGGGCTTACTGTGGGGAAAAATCAAAATAGTCAAGGCGGGCGGGCAGAATAAGTATGAGACACGGACAAAGCCTTCTGTGTGCCACAATAAACTATTTTTTATTGCTGCTGGGATGCTCGAGATCGGGCAATAGGAAAGGTGCTTGTCAGGAGGAGAGTCGTCGTCCTGTCCGCTTGTCCACTTGTCCGCATTGTTGCACTGCCTCCCCTCCTCCTCACTGAGCTCGCCAGATCGCTGGCTACGTTCTCGACCGCATAAAAGTTTTTCAATTAAGTGCCATGCCCTACTTTGGACTTTTTGCCAGAGCCAGCTCGCACACGCGCAGGAGAGGGGACGCGGGGAGTAAGGACCCGCAGACAGTCACACATAAGGACATTCGCACGCGGAATTGCTCCGCATGCATAATGCAAATGCTAAAAGCGTCGCCAGCGCACATTCTCGCTCCTCGCTCCTCGGGCACTGGAAAATCTGGAAATCTGATTGTTTCAATATTTAAAATATATTGTATTTTATCGCCTCGCGCAAAACAATATTTTTGTGTCAATATTATTTCGGGACTACTTAATTGAGTGTGTGGCGCTCAAAAAAATATCCACAAACAAAGCTAGGCCCAGGCAATTTTCAATTTAATTAAAAAGCTACAGTCCCGGCGCAGTTATTCTAAAATCAAATGAGTCTTATATGCAATTTGGTTTGTATGGCTTGAAACACAAAAAAAGGCTTCGAAAAAAGACTTTCGAGATAAATATTCCTTTTGTTTTTCAACCGCTTACACATGTGTGTATGCGCAGTGGCTTTGTATTGAAATGTGTCGCAGCAAAAGGAGGAAAAAAGGATGCGCAAAAGGGGTGAAAAATGAGAGGAGGAAGCAGCAAAAAGCAAAAAGTGTGTGTGCAACTTCGGTTTTAGTATGCGTCAAGCGAGGAGCAAGGACCAAGGAGCAAGTAGTCCGGATTCCGGCAAGGAGAGCCCTGTGAAAACCGAGACCCAGCAAAGTTTTGCTGCAACCTGAGCAATTTTCATTAAACACACACAGACACACACCCGCAAAAAAAGCACACACAGCGACTAGATTGGACAATTTTGAGCAACTGCAAAACAAATACGTGACATATGGGTTAACTCTACGCACACAGACGCACAGCAAACGCTTTTAATGAAGGCGCTACGCTTTTTTACACCTAAATATGTGCTCTCTCCGGTTGTCCTTCCGCTGGCAGCTCTTCATTCTGTTATCCTGTCAATGGCATGTGGACCTCTACACCTTAGAAAATAAGTCATGAACTGGGGGCATCTCCAGGAAAAATTATTGAATAAAACCTTTGATTGAATAAAACCTAAAAATATATATTTTATTCTTTAAGCTTCCTAATGTATTTTAATATTTTTGATGGTCCGAACTTTTAGCCAAAAAACAGAGCAGGAGGCTTCTTAACTCTAGAAATCCCCAAGGGGTCTAACTGCAAACTGTTTTTAAAGCACATTGAATTTAAAAGTTAGTCGCCATCCTGTTTCTTATCTTACACCCAAAAAAAAAAGAACTTTTTAAGCTTTCTAAGCATTGTCTTAAAAATATACCTAATATACTCAAGCAGTATAACGAGTTTAGTATAAATTTAATACTTCAAAATAACAAATGTATACTCCAAAGTATAATTTGTATACTCTTTAGTTTCAATTGTGTATTTTTGGAATTATTTGTATACAAAACTACATCGAAAATACGATAACATATCGCGTTAGCTGGAATTTAGTGCTTTTCCGTTTGTCTTGGTGCAGATTAGTATAGTTTTTATAATTTTTTAGTATCAAATTAATTAGCATCTTATTAAGAAATTTGTTATAAAAATAGTAGGTTTTTTTTTTTTGGGTGTAGAAAATATCCTTGTATACTTTCGGCGTAATGTTGCTTTTAGAGTTAGTTTTTAAATCAAGGCGCCTTGACCTCGAGCTAATAATATTTTTCTAGCATAAAATATGTCCTAAAATTACAGAAAACCCATCGAAGGTAAACAGTGGCATCTTCTCCCTTGAATTATAAACAAAATCCAACTTTCCGTGCACTTTTCCGATGGCGGCGAAAGTGTTCTTCCTGCCGCCGCACTCTATTTTCTACCCTGCAAGTTTGCTGTATTTAATTTGGCCTACGCTTGAACTTCAATCAGCAAACATAACGTGCACGCAGTTTGTGGTCCGCTCGGAGCTCCCGACCCGCTACTTAACCCAGTGTTGCCAACACTTCGCTGCAGGCAGTCAGACAAGGACAGGCAGCCACAATCAACTTCAATAACTTACGCTCACGGAGGGATCGGGTTCGGGTTCGGGCTGGAGCGGAGCGGAGGAGTTCCTGCCCGCCGGCATGCATGTTTATATTAGTTACGGGATGGAGTGGAAAACTTTGGCCCGCACTCGGGCTAAAACCTGATTTAAGTTCGTTGCCAGCACAGTGAAAACTGTTTCAGACCGCCTCTGATTGACTAGCAACTGATTGGGAGGCGAAAGAGGACGAAAGGGCTCCTGACTCTCAGCTCCAGCTCTCAGCTCCGTTTCCTGGCCAACACACGACGGTGTCCTTGAGCCTGCCGCCACGTGAAATGATTAAAACACACGCACAAGGCAGCCCAGAACCCGAACCCAAGCTCGAACCCCGACAGATCCAGATACACTGGATGCTGGCTGGCTCGTTGAGGGGCATAAAACATCTTCTCGGGCACCGCAGCACTTGGCGCGCTAACCGAAATCCATTCAGCAAACTAAACCAAACCAATTTGAAGTGAAAACCTCAATTCACAGCGCACACACACACACGCACACCCCCGGCGAGCGGAAGAGGTATGCCCGGAAAACCCGACCCACACCCACCCCCATTGATTATAATATGCGGCAGCTCTTAGTCTTTCATCAAGTCTGCGGCAGGGAAGGAAAGTGTTTGGCGAATCCTGAAGTCGATGCCGATGTCGATGTCCTATATGCAAATTTGATTTAACCCGCACAAAGTGGAATAATAAATACAAATCTCAAACACGATCTAAGTATCGGGAAAACTCTTTATGGCAGCAGGCCAGAGAGGAAAACTTCTAAATTTTAAGATAACTCAAGCAATAAAATATGAAATAAATCTAAATAAATCGTTAATAAAAATAATAATTATTATTCTTAGACTACTAATAAATGAATCCAATTTCAATTAAAATGTTTATTCAAATTAGTTACAGGCTTCAGGAATTTTAAATTCCTGGCAAAATATAAAAGGAATTTATTTAACTCTCTAAAGTGTATAGACTTAAATGACGCTGCTATTTTCTTGCTGTGCACACACTGTGCTTCCTGATGTGTGACCTGAAAATGATGGAAATTTTTGCGACAGGGTAGCGCGGGGTAGCGAATACCTTTGGCATTCCACGCAGCAATTGGAGGGCCTTGTTTCCACCTTTTCCTCTGCCAAGGGGACATCCATCAGGGAAGGGCATTTTCGAGTCGTGAATATCTCATATATTCCGGTTTATTTCTGTATAGAAATTTGGATCTTCATAAGCTGACTCACGTGCCACATCAAATGGCTTATGGATGCGCCGATTTTTGGTTTGCCCGTTCGGCACGCACGCTCTCACATATGCCGCGAGATTGAGATGGATACGGGAAGAGGGATTCAAAATGCCGAATGGGGGATAAGGGGATGAGATGGGTGAGTTTGATTTAGGACCTGCGATCCGGGCTGGGGAGTGGCCACGCATGAATTAAGCCAACGATATGTATGTTTGACAGGCAATATTTCCAGCACCCAAAGCCAACATGGCCGCAGCCACACTCCGGCGCACATTTACCTACGGGCACGTATTGCATTTCCATGGGTCCTGGCCAGGAGCCCGGAATTATGCAGCATGCTTTTAGGGGCAGTCATGTCGGAGCAGAGCCGGGCCAAGGAAATGCTTTTAGCGCCGAGGTGCGAAAGAAGGCCCAAGGAACCCAAGCAATAGAAAAATCCCGCACATGCAGACACATCACAACTGGGGATTGCGGGTCCGAGTGCGGACTTATCACTCACTTAAACGCAATCCCCGAACTAATCTATATTTTTGCACCTGCCAGGTGTCGGTGTCATAGGCCTGCATGTGCACACTGCACACTGCTGGAGTTGAGTGCCATTTCCATTTCCATTTCCACTTGGAAAATTCCCAGTTTTCCTTCTCTGTTCGTAGTATTTGATTTTAATTTTTCCCTTGTTGGCTGTCACTCTTTGTGTTACTTTTAAAAATATGCTAAAGTCTCCTCTAAGTAAAAGCCAGGTCGGCAGCTCAATTAAGAGACATTAAGTGAGTGGCTGGCCGGGGAAAATCTTTCTGCCGCTGAAATTGAATATGTGGCAAGCTCACTCGTACACTCAGACAAAATACTGATTTCACAAGACAGATTCTTTGCATAATTAAGTAAATGATTAGGAATATACTCGTATCTCGCAGTTGGAACATATTTAAATTTAAGGGATGTTACCCAACAAATAGGGAGTAAAAGCGCCTCTCCTTGATGAATCTTTATCGATGTAATCCCCTAAATTAAGCTCCCAACTTGCGTAATTTATTTCTCAGTGTGTGACAGCACCCACACGACACAGCCACCGCCGCCGCCACCGCAAGGAAGCAAGGAAGCCCGGCAAAAGTGACAGCACAAGTGACATTTCAATGATTTCGCTGTCAGTCAGTCAGCCAGTCTGTCTTGCTGTCTGTCTCTGTCTTGCTGTCTGTCATTCAGGCACTCAGAGTCTCAGGAATTTCGGGGGGAGGGGGCACTCAAGTGGGCGGGGCCAGGAGCGGCTGGGGCGACACAAATGGCTGTCACGCAATGGCGGCTCAAAACAACAACTAAAATGGGAGCGGGGGAGGCTGCTGCTGCTGCTGGAAAAGTGCTAACCGCAGCAGAACTCGGAATCAGAAGCGGAATCAGAATCCGAATCCGAATCCGCATCAGAATCAGAGCCAGAGCCAGGCCAGAGCCAGAACTGGGGGCAACAAAACCATCAAACGGCTGTCGAAATGGCAAGCGTTGTTTTTTTCCCAGCCCAGTTTCAAAAAGGCAGCTAACCGAAATAGAGACAGAAGTACAAACAAAGGCGAAAAACTTTTCTGACATGCCCGGGAAATCGGGGGAAATGGGGGCGGAAAACGAGCGCGTGGCCAGTTCAGCAATAGAAATTAGTATTAATTCGCAAGGTCTACATAAAATATAACATTCGCCATTATTTATGGGCCTCAAGTGAAGCTCTTGCGGTACACGACAAAAAAATCTTGAAAATGTATACAAAAGAATGTCAGAAATAATACTAAATATGAAGCAAAATATTATACATTTAATATGGCATTTCTTTAAAATGTATATATGATTAAATTCTAATTTCTCTACATTTTTTTGGGTGTATGCTAATTAGTCATCGAGTGGTTTTGATCCCCTGTAAGCGGCTTCTATCGCATGTGAGCCATGTATGTATCTGTGTGTGGAAAATGTATTAAAAACTAATTAGAAAACAGCAACCAGGGCGGCGTTGGGTGTCTCATTACAGGTGAAAGTTTCAGTTCAATAATTATGGGATGAAAGCCGAAGCCGAGGCTTCCACCAAGTTCGTCCTTTTCTCCAGCGAAACTTTCGCCTCGACATATTTCTCTATATTGGTTTTTAATCAATACAAAAAGCCTCCGCCTCTGCCCTCTCTCGATTTTATGTTAAAAGATTGATTGCTGAAAATTCTAATTAAAGCCGAGAAAAATGAAAATATTAAAAAGGAAACTTTGGCCTGGCCCCAAAAGAGACTGAAGGTTTGCTTAGAGTAATTTTTAAACTTACAAGGAAATAAAGAAGCTCGTATTTAATTCTACGGTTTAGGAACACTCGAAACTCTCAACTCTCACCCTAATGAAGTATTTGCATTAATTATGCACCGCTATCTCAGTTGCTTAGACAATCAATCAATTAATCGTTCAATGAGGACCTGACCTGAGCACCTTAGATTACTCCAGAGAAATGCTCCCTGCACTTGCTGGCCATCTCCTTGGGCTCTCAGAGGTCTCAGAGTCCGTCTCCATTTCAATCATCTTTAGTTTACGCCTTATGATTTGTCTAATGCAGGCCACACACACACACACTGAGATATGAGAACTGAGAACTGAGAAGAAGTCCGTAGCAATCAAATGTGTCCTGCTTAAATACAACTTGGCTATTAGTCAACGGGCAAGGACACCGCAGCACACATACGCCCCGTTGCCACGAGCGCCAGCTGTAACCGAGTTTGTCTCTCAAGTTGCGCACTTTCCCTTAATAGGCATACACTCCTTCTCTTTCTAGCTCTGTCTCTCTGTCTCTGTCTTTATCTCCCGCTCCCTGCTGCTATCCTTGCTATCCTTGCTCTCCTTCTCGCAGTGCCTGGCCATATTTTAACTTAATTAACTTGCAACTATTTAAGTGAACAACACAAGTGGCTCGTTTTCGTTCGCTCTCATTTCTCTCCTTGGCTCCTTGGCTCGTCCAAGGATTTTTCTCATTTCTCTCCTTGTGTGAGAAATCTGGTTTTTCAGGTACACTCAATGACTACAAATTGTGGTCATCAGAGAAGGCGGAGGAGCCAGCACCAGCACCAGGCAGAAGACCTCCAGAATTAAAGGTAGAAATAGGAAATATAAGATTTCGCCTGTCACGTACCTAGAGCAGCAGCACGTAGGGTGGTGTGTGGCCACGCCCCCTTTTCCGCAAGTTTTCCGCCCGTCGGCTTGTCTTTCCCTTTTGCGCCCTGCTCGACTTGGCTGCGGCGGCGATTGCCACTGTATAAAATTACAATTTCATTTGAAGCCGGAGCCGGAGCCCCTGAATTGAGGTCGATAGAAGGTCTCTGTCTCTCCCTCCATTTCGCCGCGCCACTCGCCATCTCTTTCGCCGCTCAGTGGCTTTTTATGGTATTTATGCTAGGCGACAATGTGGAGCATATCAGCTTAGTGAGGGATCGAGCGGGAAATATATATACCGCCGAGCTACCCTAACTTGTGAGTCAATCAGTCCTGACAGCTAAATGTTAGGAATACCCATTGTAATTATATTCTGATTTATATATATATATATAGAGAGAGAATTTGTAAGAATAAATGGGTTCAAAATAAGAAAATATGTACTCAAATAACGACCGAGTTCATTTGTTCTTACTTAGAGGTGGTTTTGTACTCAGTTTAAGTGCAATTTTTAGGAACACAAATACTAATACTGAAATTTTTACACCGAATCCAACTTGAGCACAGACGTACTCAATTTAGAGATAAAACCATTTCAATTCAAGCATATTTGTTCTCAGTTTTGGTGTGAGTACTTTTGAATTTATTTTGGTTTTTTTTTTTTTGGTCTCTAAGTAAGGAAATAATACTTGAACTAAAATGTTTTGGAAAAATCTGTTCTCAAAATGAGAATAGTACGTATTTGAGAACGCCGATTCTCAATTGCCGGATGCTATAATTCTCTCTGTGTATGTTTAAAATATTTCATTTCATATTTACAGAGCCCTGAAGGAGACCCTTGCGATCCTCCCAAGAGGGTATATCTCTTTATATACGCCTTAGCTGATCAGATCGGAGATGAGTCTGTGAAAGCTCTAAAGGGGTAATCCCTAAAAGCAGCATCTCTCAGTCTATCACCGGATAATGTGGAATTAACAGTTTTCGATTTGGTTTCGTTTTCGTTTTGTGCTGATTTCCCTAAGTCGCGGGTGCAGCTGCAGCTGAGGGAGTCGAACCTCGAGGTTGGAGCTCATTATGCGACAGGACTCCGCCGGCGCGACTCCTGCCTGGTCTATCCTGTCTATCTCTATCTCGTCTCATTGTCAATTGCAATTCTCTTAATTAGTTTCTGATGCTGGTGCGTTTTCCCTACTCAACCCCCCGGTGTCTTGCTGCCGCTCTGTTTCTGGCATTTTCCTTCGACTTTCGGACAGTCGCTGATGTAATTTTCTGCTTGTTACATTCCGTTCGTTTTTCCCTCATTTTATTTCATTTTGACTTTTTCGGGCAAAGGCGACAGGCGGAAGCCGGCGGACGGCGGAAGACGGAGTTTGTTTTGGTTGCTAGGAATTTATTCAAATTGGAATTTAATTGAAATGTTTGTCATTTGGAAGCTTTCCCACACAACCACACAGCCGCAGAGCAGAGCCACAGCCACAGCTAGAGCCACCCCCACATTGACATTCACATTCGGCTCCTGCACATGCATAGTACATATATCTCGATTTTGACTTTTTCCAATTTGCCGCGGTTCTCAATTTTCCCAATTTTGCCGCTTGCCATTGTTCCTGACATTGTGTGTGTTTGTTTATCCCCGCTCCATGTCGAAGTTATTGTGGAATTTCGAGAATTTAAGCTTGCACATTTCTTGGTAAAACTTCCCTTTGCCTGCTGCTTGCTCAGTTATTTATTAAAATAGAAAACATTATAATTACAAGCCATAAGAGTTGCAGCAAATACTCGAGTTACCTCTGCTACCAGAGAATCCATGTTTGACTTTGTAATTTATTAATTTCTCTGTGCATGCACTTTGCTGGGCTTGAAATCTGGCCGGGACATGAGTCCTGAAAGTGCGAAAATTGTCTGGTAAACAATGATGCCACACCAGGGAAAAAAGTGGTAAAAAAAGGGGTAAACAAGGGGAGCAGGACGGGGAAAAAACGATGGAGTGTGGAGTGAGAGTGAATGTGAATCACAATATGCTAAAACAGATGCAAAAAGGGGAATAAATGGCAATAGCAACAGCCAGCGACGCAGTTTTCTAGCCTGAGACCGGCCATCCCCCCTCCACCACCCCACCACCCTCTTCAAGCCTTTGTTATTGCCTCTGTCGGCCTGTAAACCAATTTGCCAAAAACCGAATAACAACAGCAGAGCAAAATGTTATAAACTCGCCAAAAACGAGCACCAGAAATGCCGGCAACCCAAATACCCGAGCTCGCTCGCACACACACACACTGCAACACAAACGGCAACAAAAATTGGCATTTGCAACATTTTACACCGAGAAAAACTGCCCCAAAGACGAGCGGTAGCCGTGGGTGGAGCCAAGGGGCTTTTGCAGGAGGAAGGAGACACTTTTATGGCGAGCACGGCCAGCGAAATTGAGCGCGGCCGCAATGGCCACACACACAGCGAGGCAGGGCGACTTGGCCCCCCCTTCAAAATTCCCACCCTACGCCCCTGCACTTTAACCGCCAGCTATGGCCGCCGAGCGCCTGTAACATAAACCAAAAATGCAGTCAATACAAATATAAATAACTGCCAGGGCCAAACAATCAAAAGCATTTTACTCCTCCTCCTCCTCTGGCCGGACGCCACTCCCAGCCTTTGTACATGGGCGTGGGCACTAAGGCATGCACTGGGAGAAATCTAAGTTTAATAGCTCCAAAAGAAACGAACTCAATCGCTTATGAATTCACATTTTTCTTGTGTTCTCTTTTTGTTACTTTACGCTTTGACTTCTGAATTGCCAGTGACGTCATATCGTTTACATGTTAATATCGATTACGCGTGATCGCGCCACCCATAAGCTTATGGATGGTTATCGGGCGCTAACTTTTTAAAATTAAGGCGGTAACATCAAGACCAAGTCACTAAATGTTCTGAGTCCATTAAATGTGAGAGAAAACCTTGGTCAGTGGCTACGTTAGCCATCACACTATCAGAAGGGCTTAAAGAAGCTTTACTTTAACAAGAATGGAAGGTAAGGACTGGCTGACAAGGCTAGATCGACTCACCTGCTGATGCTGATCAAGTGAGACTAACAGAGAAATATCTAAATAATAAATAACTCGTGTTTCCTGTAAGTTATCCTCTATAAGTGCAGGCAAAGCTTACACGTTTGAGATTTCTTTTGTTGTGAAGCCAGCTCCTTCTCCCTAACTCCTATCTCCCAGCTCCACCCTCAAGCTCCAAGGAAACATTTCCCTTAAGCTATGCAGTTTTAAATTTAAGTTAAGTGATTTAGGGCCATTTGTCTACTTCATCTGGCCCTAGTCAAGGCATTAAGCATATACACGTACAGACTTTCTTACTGCATATTTCAAGAAGCTCTGCATGGTAATATAGCTGAGTTAAGCTCAACTTTTCTCCCCGTGTAGCCACACACCTACATCGCGTGTCCCTGTGTTTGTGTAATATATGGAAACGAATTTTCGGCGTGATTGCATCGCGAATACACGGCGTATACGTAATGCATATGTACATAAAATGCATCATGCACCTTGCAATTTGCGCCAGAGCCGAGGCAGGGGCAGTCCTAATGAACCCGATGAGTGGGCAAGTGAAGTGGGTTCATACCACCCGGCTAAATGGAATTTTCTTAGCGCCCAAATTGGATTTGGAGCGACTTGTTGAAGGTGCAACCTGCACTGATTTATGAGCGACTATATCCCATCCGATACCGAAACCTCAGCCGAGTCCGAGTCCGAGTCCGAGATAGAAACCGCTCAGATTCATAAAAGCGCTTGCTTATTTCGTCTGCAAATGCCCGGGAAATCCCATCCCATCAAATCAGCGCAGTCAGGCACGTTTCCACGGGCCATTAGCCATCTCCATTTGCCACCCAGAATTTCATAAGCGAATGGCAGCCGCGCTCCGCCCGAAAACTGAGCCAATTTCGAAAAGCCTGGCACGGGCACGGGCTCTGGCCCGAAAAACGAAAAACGTTTGGCTGTTTGTTTAAATTTGCGGCGCTCTCCGGGCGCGATCATTCGAGCATTTATGTTTGTGTACTTTATGTCTTCTACACGTGCCCCACCGCTTGGGCAATAATGAAAAACTAGTAGTAATATTGTGGTAATATCATTTCGCAATTTAGATTTGCCCACAGACACGAATCCTCGAACAACAATGGGAGCTAACCGAAAAACTAATTTCATATATTGTCTGTGTGTGTGTGTGCGAGGACGAGTGCGGCTGTGTGTGTGTGTGTGTTAATTTCGGTCAGCAATGGAAAATTGCAAATTAAATTATTGCGCACACAGCGAGGACCCAGCCAACTTCTCGCAGCTCAGCTCAGCTCGGCACAAAAATATTAAAATAAATATTAGTCCTGAAATCTTACAATTTTCCACAGCATTAAATTTCACTTAGCATACAGAAGGTATAAGCAGGGAAGGGGGGCAGGGGAAAGGGCAAAGGGCGCTGGAAAAAGGGCGAGCGGAAAAGTAGTTTTTTCCATCGCGAAGTGTAGCTCGTTAAGCGTCTGAATCTCGACTCGCCTCCGACTGACTGACTAGATAGTGTGCAGGAATAAAGGATCCGGGCGGGAGACGAGTTCATGGAGCAGGCAGGGCTGAGCCTGGGAAACTTCTCCAATTTAAGGACACCAAATTTACCTAGCAATATCCTAGCCGAGTTGTAAGAGAAGGCTGTTTTTAAGGGCTGCTTACATTTTTATTATGCACTAAATTATTTCTATTTGTAGTTACGCAGCTTAATATTTTTAAAAATCTTTAACAATATAAAAACTATCTTCTCTGTCCGAATTATGGAAAATCTTTGATACCCTTGCCATCGAAGGGTATCCCATTTTCGACTCGCCTTCAGCACCTGCCTGGCACCCTTCCCCCGTCTCCATCTTGGCCAACTAAAATAAGTGGCTTAGCTGGATCATCGCTGAAGTGCATGACAGTTTTGTGGGGCCTTGAGTGCTCGGTGGGTGGCCACCAAGCCACCGAACCGAACCACCAAGCCACCAAACGCCCAACGGCGCGACGGTTTGGCAAAAGTTTTGAGGGCAAATTTACCTTTGTGTTAATTCTGGCTGCACCTCCTTCGGGCCAATGTTTGTCTTTGGCGTCTTGCTCGCGCTTCCACCTGCAAATGGAGGACAGAAACAAACAGACATCAAATATTTGCCATATTAGCTTTTCCACTTGCCAACCAACTAAAAAGGAGAGCACAGCTCGAGGACGAACTCATTTGGGAGCCGCCCATTAGCCGCATTTTAAATGATATTTCCATATTCTATTTGCTGGCGTTTTATTTGCAGAAGACAGAGGTACAAGGGCTTTTCACAAAACTTTCGTCAGATGAGCCGCCACCGACCAGGAATATAATTATTCTTTTGCCCTCGTCCTGGTCCTCGTCCTGGCCCTATCCTCGCCCTCGCCCTCGCCCTCGGCCTCCATAAAAACAGTAGCAACAAAAAGCGTAAACAAATTTTTGGCGCTGTCGAAAAGTCCCCGGGGATGAAGTCATTTCAAGACGTTTGCTTTATCTTGTTTGGACCCAGTCCTTGAGGAGCTTAAGGGTATACTGGACTCGCGGTTGAGGGAAAAATATATATTTTCTAAAGAACTTATCGATAATATATATTTTTACCTTATTATTATCTTGAATGTATACCTAGGCATGTTTAGGAAAAATACTTATAGGAAGGACTCCACAATTTTCTAGGGTAATGGTGGTCGCAACATGCTTACTATTCCTTTTTCCTTGTTTCCTTTCATCGCGCAGGTGTTTTCGTCCTTGCAACATACTTAAACGAGGACAGACACAGACACTCGCACAACTTACAAGGAACACTCAAATATCTGTATCTGCCGTTGTGTCTGGTGGTTTGCTTATTTGGTTGTTTGGCTTGTTGCAGCTGAAAGATAACAGGGTCTTATAAGACGGGCGCCCCGGGGATGGGGCACAGACAGGGCCACCTGGGAGCGCAGGACAATACAGATCCTATCGCCGGCCCGGGAGTCGGTGGGGGAGTCGGTGGGGGAGCCGAAAAAGCTAGGAAAGTTCATTGGGTGACGATGACAGCAAATTGCATTAAATGAACTAGAAGAATGTCTCAAGGCAGGACTGATTGGAGACTTGCCGAGCTATTCAAATGCAAAGCAGGGAGTAAGTGAGCAGAAGAGGCTCCTCCTGGCCTCGACTCCTGGGACAAGGAGTCGACGGCTCTCCGTCAGGGATGGAGAAATTACAACTTGACCAACCAAGGCCAGCTTGAATTAATTACTTACACTTTAAGAAAACATAATTCGATTTAAGATCAATAGAAGCTCGACTTAAATAGTAACTCTTCCTGAACAAAGATATTTTCAACGAAACGTGCCAAAACCCAGATGGAAACGGTTTAATGAGCTCGTTGCAGCGAGATTTCCTGGCTGAGCGCTTGGTTTCATAAGCGTTTTCACCAGACAACCGCAATGTTTCTCTGCCAACTAAGCAAGTGTGGGCCAAGTTAATTCCCGTCCTGCCACTCACAACTGCTCTGTGGCTCACATCTCCACTCCAGTTCGTCGTCGTCCGAGCAGGCATTAACCGCACAATTTCCGTTCTGTCAGTGAATCTGGGGACAAATCCGGCCTATACACTCGTATTAATTGTTGTTTGCTTTTGCAAATGTTGAATGAATGCCAAGGTTTTGAATTCCTGAGATACAATTATTTCCCTGATTTGTTTATCCGTTTTATTAGATAATTGTATGTATTAATTAATTATGATTAATGTAGTCCAATTGAGGTGAGAACTGATACGTTGAGACTGAGACTAAGACTGAGATTGTGAGACTGAGCCTTAGTCTCTGAGACTGAAACTCAAAAACTGTGACTCCAAGACCGCGACTCTGAGACTGAAACTAAAACTGAGACTGAGCCTGGCACTGACTATGCCTCTGACCAAATTTTGATGAGCACAGGCTGCGGTTCTTCCCTGCATTTGATTTAGAAATTTGCAGGTAATCAGGCTGTTTAATGTCTCGACCAGGCCAAGTTTTGCGGCGAGCCACTTAACTAACTTGTCCCTTTCAGGTCCTGGTCCTGGTCCATAACCAGGACCTGCTCGTTGCGGTCAGGAGCAGCTCAAGCTGGCGATGTCATAAGTAGCGAGCCATAAATTGACACAGGACCTCCCACCGCTCGGGTTCGGTCTTGGGATCGGGGCTGTGTCTGTGTCTGTCTCTCAAATGTGGTTGCTGGCTTGTGACGGGTCGTCGTGCCTTGTTGATTAAATTTTAAAGACAATTTTCCGATTGAGCGGACCCAAAGCAATTATCCTTTTTAATTCGGAAGGGAAATCGTGGCTCGGCAAGTGGGAAATTTGATACAGCAATTGTCATTGGCTTTGTGGCGCTGCAGCAACTGCAGCAAGTCTCGCCCCAAATTCATTTGCAATTAAACGCATAAACATTTTAATTATGCCAAAGCCTCGCCTGGGAAACTTTCAACCCCTCTAACCCCTTCCGAAAGCCTCTCCTCTACTACGCTCCGGCGCTCTTTGTTTGCCAAGTTTTTGGCGCACATGCATAATGAAAACTTTCCCCGCCATTGTGAGTGCAAGGCAAAAGTCGACTGAGCAAAAGTCTGGCTATCAATTTGTTTGTTTGGTCTCCTCCCGGGACTCGCTAGGAGTATATAGGTGAGCATAAATGTCCATATACTTTGTATATGTGTTTAAAGTTCATTTATTCTAGAAAAAAGGAGCAACTTTATTCGTTGGGAGTCTGATTAGGAACTTGGAACACTAACCCACAAGCCCCGACCTTTGGAATATTACCAGAACTTGCCAGGGACTCTTTAGAATCAATGGGTAATGAGGGGATACAGGTGATTAAGTGATGCCTTTTGATGGGGTCCTGGCTTAAGCCTAGCTTAGGCGCCGCTTAATGAGTTTACATAACGCACACAAATCAAACGCCGAAAAGGAGTGCGTCCACCGCAAGGGGGACAGTTCGCCCTTGCTCTAATTAGCCTGGCTCGGCGAAAGTTTCTGGCCAAATTATCGGAGTTTTCAGTTATTAAAAGGCAGCCTTAAAAATCGAGTGCGGGTGCGCGCGGGGACGTGCGAAAATATGCAATAAATAAAAATCAGATTGGGAACCAGATATAATTGAGAAACTTTTTCCCCGGCGAGGCATTCATCACTGACAAGTTGGGTGGAAAGGGAGCGGCGGCGGTGGCAAGCTGCTGCCTTCAATCGATGACAATGAGCAGCGGAATTGAATTGAAAATTAATGTGGAAATTAAAATGAAAAATTTCGAACGAGAGAGCAGGCAGCAAGCTCTGACATATTTTCCCTGAAAAGCGGGCCACACTTGTGTAGGTATTTATTTTGCTAAGCAATCGAACAGAAAAGCCCCAGTTCTCGGCCCCTGTGATATATGAAGCTGGGGCCAGAACTACCCCCAGTTATTAGCTGACACCGAGCAGACAATTGGCCATCATTTGAGCGTGTTTTCGCCGACCGCCGGACCTTGGCAATAAAATGAAAAGTCGCAACCGCCGAAAGCAGCCCTTAAAAGGAGCGGGCTCCTCGCCGTGCATTGCTATTTATGGTCGTGTGGAGCACACACCCGGCTAAGAGTTAAATTTATTGCCCCCATCCTTTTCGAGGCCTGGTATATATTCTTTCCTTTTTGTTTTTTTTCGCATTTGCCTTGCGCTTTTGTTTTCGCCTCGTTTCCTTCTTTGATTTCGCCTCTGTTTTTCCAGATTTCATCCTCTTTCGGTCGGGCTCCTTTCAGCCTCGCCGTCTGCCACTGCATTTATTTCACTTGATTTTCAAACAAAATTTATAAGTTGCGCGTCGCGTCGTTTATTTTGTTTTAATAGCAAAGCAATTTCAAAAATAAAGACATTACCCAGTGGAACGTGAGTCGTATCTGTGTGTGTGTGTGTGTGTGTGTGGAGGATTGCCAAGGCCTGAAAGCATGCTGCAGCATTTTGGCCAGGTTAGTTCGAGGGCGAAGGAAAGTTGGGCAAAGAATTGTTTGGCAAGTGCAGATGCAGGGAGCTGCAAGGAATCTGAAAATATTGATATAAGAACCCTTAAAATAGATTACAATAATTGAAGAGCACTCACTGGTAGAGAGAACTTCTCCTTTCATTATGAACTGCTGACCCCGTGACCCAGCACCTTTAAGAGTAACGGCTTTGGTAATTGCCATTTTACGAGAGTCGCACTTAAATACAGTTGGCAATTGTTCTGCCACTAGATTCCAGCCTCGAATCGATTCGGGCACGGCACTGAGGCACTGTTATCCTTCGCCAGGGGTCCTATCCTTCGGCTGCGCTCGTGTAGTGTGACCAGCTGTTGTCTTCGTTACTCAGATAACAATCACAAATGGCTTGTTACAATAACTACGGGCCGCATGTCGAACCAGGGGGACCTTATCAGTAACGGCAAAGTCAATTTGGGGCCAACACATGTCCGGGTTCGCACGAGTCGATATTAATAAACACTTAAGTCGAGCGACTGGAGGACGAGCAGGACCTGCGACCGCAGAACAATGTCCCCGAATCAAGATCCAGGATGGCACATGTGACTGAAAATGAATGGCATCGTTTGCGGATGAAAGGCGACGCGGCGACCACGACACGACACGGCACGGCACGGCAGGGCCAAGGAGGTCCTGTGGCCCTGTAGCCAGATATTAAATTCGCCTGCCAGACGGTTGCCAAATAATGCGTATTTCATTAGAAGCCAAACAAAAATGGCGACAAACGGCACAAAGCAAATTACGCCGGATCCTTCGAGTAGGTGCGGCCCTCTCCTTCCGATTCCGACAAGAGACTATTTTTCACTCAGCCTAATGAGATGTTCTTATGGCCCATTCATCTTCATCCATCTTCCGCCCGGGGGGGCCCGAACTCGCGCCATTCTTTTATGAATTATTGTAGATGATGTTCGACAATAGTAATCAAATTGAAATGACAATTCTCGTTCGCCGAGTTCATCAAATCGTTGCTTACATCACCAGTCCGGCTCGAGGAGGCTTTGTGGGCAGAGTCCTAGTCCTATTCCTAGCTCATAGGCGGTGATATCACTACTTACTAGGGTATCGCCTTCACCTACTTTGCTAATACCCTATTTAGACTGCCGCTTAAAGGCACAGTCACGAAAAGTTGTTGCGACTCTGTTTAGAATGCAACCCTGTTTAAGCGATCAGCTGTTGACTCTCAAAAGTAAACAAACCGCATGAGAAGAGAAAGACAAATAGTAAAAAGCACCTTCTTATTAGAGGTGGAGAAACATCGATGTTTGGGAACATCGATGTTTTGTGGGGAAACATCGATGTTTTTGTCACATTACTAAAGAAAGGAAAAAAATCTTTAATTTTTTTTTAAGGAATTTTATTTATTTGTTTTCTTGAAAACATCGATGTTTCATCGAAAAACTTCGATGTTTTTTTCCATCGATGTTTTTTATTTAAACATCGAAAAACATCGATGTCTGCAAACATCGATGTTTCTCCACCTCTACTTCTTATTGGCGAAAATCTCAAGAAAACAAGCAAACATTACCTAAATATTGGACAGCATCCTACATATACCAACATAATAGTATGTGGAACTCGCAACAACTCGCTATCTCTTTCTAGCACATGCACAGCTTATGGGGGGAAAAGTCGATGTTGCCACTTTTTCTAAATGGAGTATTACCATAAGTTGAAGCAGTGTTGCCAACTTTTCTTTTGGAAAATGCGATAAAAAAAGCTAACAATTTTTGAAAAAAGCCATTAAAAAAGCCAGTTTTCCAACGCGTTTATTTGTTATTGGTATATTATAATTCATAGTACACATGTATAGAATTTCATCGATGCTTGCAGCTCTTCCTCTCTTTATACGATTTTTACGTATACGTAATATATGTATACGTATTTTATAAGAAAAATACCTAATCTGAATTTGGTCGCTTTTAAACGAATTCCAAGAAGGGAGTAGTTCTTGGAATTTGTTTTAAAGCGACCAAATTCAAATATTAGGTATTTTTCATTAAAATATGCCTAAAGGTAAGCTTAAAAGTAACGCTGTAACAATCCTTTTTAAGGCTGTCTTATGTCCTTAGTATCGAAAAACAGTATCAGTAATATTTGTATCATTCTTTTAAACATACATTTTGTTATGTTGGCATACACAAAAAAAATCTGAAAAAAGCATTTAACAAACATGAAAAGCCAGAATTCCCGCTGCCCGCTGTTTCTAAATTATTTCTAGCAAATGGTCTTTAAAAAAAAGCCAGATTTGACGGGAAAAAAGCGACACTGGCATCACTGAGTTAAAGATAATTGGATGTATTTATTATACATAAATTCTATTAAACACACTCACATCACTTTGTTTAAAACACAATTGTTACGACTCATGTTTGGTACTATTAGTCCAGTACCCATCGCTCCACAGAGGCAAATCAAACAACGACGACGAAAAACAGGTATTTAACTCTCAAGGAATGTAAGAAACTTAAAATTAATGTAAAAACCTAATAGCATTTCCCCTATAATAAAGGACCTATTCCTTGTTGATTAAAACAAGTCTTCCTGCTGGCAAAACTGAAAGTAAGACGCTTAAAAACGCTCAGTGCTCCACTCTTGTCACCCATCAATACCCGGATCAAGGAGACCCAACTTCGGCCAATTAGACACGGCATTGTGGGGACTCAATGGTAACTGAAACTACTCCGGTCCCATATCGTTGCGCTTCGGTCTTTCTGCATGCCATCAGTCGCCCTCTTACCCTTCCTCCGCCTCCGCCGTCGTGAAGCTCTACCAATTTAGCCGGAATGTCGCTCCAGCTCCCGGTCGAGACTCGGCTCCCGGCCATCCATTGTTCCCTCGCAAGCTCGCCGTTTTTCCGACAGGACATGGCAAGGGTGCTGATCATATTGGGGATGTGGATACCATTTGTTCGCATATGTGGCAGCCCCTGTGCAAGTGGTGTGTGGGTGTGTATGTGTGTGTGGTAAGGGTGAAAAATTAATTATACACGCATGCATAGACAAAGAACAAAGGAGCAGAGATGGCAGCCGGGATGGGAGGTCACCTCATAATAATCACTGGTGGCATGTGCTAATACGATAATGGTCGACCAGTTGGCAGGTTCCATTCCCCCGAAGCCCAGGGCCGGAGCCTTCCCACGAACCAGTGCTGCCAGCAGTTGAAAAAAAGGAACCAGAAAAATCGGACCAAAAATTTATTTGTTATTAAATTGTAATAAATTTTATAATTGAAATTTTAACAAATAAATCCTACAAATCCCACAGGTACTTCTCCCTAAAAACTCTGCTGTACATAGTGAACTGTTACTCTACTTAGAGGTGATACTAAATAAAAATATTAAATAAAGTTATGAAAGTAAAAGTTGTAGAAAAAAGGGGCATCACTGCGGCCAACACTTTTTCCAGCTGTGCTTTTCCGCACCGAGTAATCGTGGTGTAAAAATGGATATCAGATTCGCTGCTGGGTATGTTGCGGGCATAAGAAAGCGCTTCCGGTTATCAAAGGGGGTTATGTATTTATGCAAAATCGGTCATCTAAAAATCAGTAATAATAGAAATCACCACTGAATGGAAATCTATCAATAGAGAAGAGGAAAATGCGATCAGTTCTTAATGGTTTTTTGTTATGCCAAGCTGTGAACACCGGGTATCTCATAGTCGAGTGGCTTGGTTAAGGCGCTCCTCTTGTTGCTGCTTCGTTTTTGCTTTCCTCTTTCGCTATCTGTTTTATTACCTTTTTGCTATTTATTTATTACCACTAAGAGCACACACACACACACTCACACACCTATGGCATGTGCACATGCTACGTCCCAGATATTCCGCACTTCCGGCACGCCCACCTCAAGCATCGCCCGTCGCCCGCCGCCCATTTGTGCTCGCTCGCACTTTGAGGCCCCATAAACAAATATATTAAATTTTAATGCTTAATTTATGTGCAGATTAATTTCATACAATTTTCGAGGCCCAGATTAGTTTGTGCCGCCCTGCCGCCCTCCGTTAGTTCCGAAATTCTGATAAGTCAGAGGCGGAGGGCGTGGCATAACGCTCCCCTTAAACGCTTGTTAAATTAATTTTGTATGAATTTCGCATTTAATGTGTTCAAGAATCTGACCCAAAAAGCACAGCATTAAACGCGTATCGAGTAAAAAGGATGTTTATATCAATTGCTACTCAGTTTTTAAATAAGAAAAGTATTCATTTAAAGGAAAAAGAAGAAGCTCCTATTAGTTTCAATAATTATATGACCAGCAGCTAGCCTGTGCAATTTATTATTGATGATTGGTACAAGTCATTTTGTGTTCTCCGCAACTTCTCCGATAATTTGGTGGACGAAAATCGTACAAATATATGAAAATTTTCAAATTGTAGCTGAATTTTTGGGGCTTTGAGGCTACCCCTAGTCGTCCTCGGTATCCAGGGAGGACATGATATCGTCGAGGGTCATCTGATCGTCCTCGCTATCGGCGTCGTCGCCATTGAAGTAGTCGTCGTCGCAGAGTTCATTGCCCTCGTCATCGCAATCATAGTCTTCGTCCTCGTAGTCTTCGCAGTCGTCTTCGTAGTCTTCGTCAATTTCTTCGTTGTCCTCATCGTCTTTATTGAGATCCAGATCCAGATCGCCAAGAGCCTTGTTCTTGTTCTCGACGACGCCATCTTGCTTGACTTCAGCTTCTTCCTCCTCATTTCCTGATCCGGTTAGAGTCACGTCCAAATCGTCAATATCGTCGATGTCGCCCACAATGGTCTGATCCATGTCCGAGCCATCGGACGGCACCGTGGTCTTCTCGGAGTCGCCACTGTCGTCCCCGCCGCCGTCATCCAGGGATCCTGCGCCCAGCGAGCGATCGTCCGTCGAGACCAGTGACCCGGTCTCGGCCTCGCCCCCGCCATTGCCATCGCCGGCGCCTCCGTTGAGCAGCAGCTGCTGCTGGACGCGCTTATTGCGGGCGCGGACGCGGTTGCGGGGCTTTTTTGGCTTCTTCGGCGGCTTCTCCTCGACGACCACGGGCGACGGCGGTGGCGGCGGCGTCGGCTTGGGGGAGGCACTGGGCACGCGCGTTGCCACACCGCTTACCACGAGCAGGTTGCTGCCGGCGGAGCCCTGGACCTTGGGCACCGGGATCACGATCTCGCTCTTGTCGGTCATCACCATCTTCATCTGATCGATCCCGGGCATCTGCGAGAGGGAGAGCTTGGAGAGAGTGGTCTGCAGCCGCTTCTCTTCGAGGGCCGCCGAGGCCGGGACGCGCTTGTGCTTGCGACGCACCGAGCCCTTGCCTCCGATGCGCACCGCATCCTCGATTCTCTTGAACTTGGCCTGGTCCATCGCGACGGCAATTGACTCGATTGGAAGCGAAAAATACAAAAAAAAAATACAAATTTTTCCCGTTTTCCTATTAAGTTTAGTGGAATCTGTAGTGCAAAACGCTTCGAGACGAACGAGTGACTGAGGTCTCTGAGAAAAAAGGGTTTCGGTGAAATGAGGCTTTGAATGGAAACGCAGGGCCTTCTATTTTATTTTTTTCCAGGAAGGTGTTACATATATTAGATTTTCTTATTGCCGAAAATTGCAAGAGCCAAACAAAAATTACCTAAATATGGACAACATACTACATATACCAAAAATATACCATCTCAAACTCGCAAGAACTAGCTGTCTCTTTCTAGCACGTGCACAGCTTATGGGGGAAAAAGTCGAGGTTGGGAATTTTTTGAGTTGTTGTCTAAAAGAAATGCAAATTAAACAATAAACAGGTCCAAACGGAGTATAAGCAACCGTGGAGAGTGCAGGAGTTTAGACAAAGGAGGTCACTCCCGGGGTCACTGATGGACACATCATTCGCTAGTTGCCTGATTTTACACTGCGAGATTTTTCAATCTTTTGCCAGGGCCGCGCCGCCATTGTTGTGGCGAAGCCCAGGCCGAGGCCTCGCAATAAGCGTTTTATTTGATTTTATTTATTTTAATGCGGCCTCCAACCTGCCCGCCCCCTGGCATCGCCCCCCCTCTCCCCGCAACCACAAGCCACCTCAACTGGGCACAGTTCGGCCGGCGGCTGTTTGCTTGGCGCAGTGGAATGTTTTTTTGCAGTCACTGTTACCCGGCCGCGCTGCAGCCGCGCACGGAGCCGGCGGCATTTTGGCTGCTGCTCACTTTGGGTTTGTGTTTCAGTGGGTGTGGGTGGTGTCCGTGGGGCAGTGTATCTCTCTGCGCGGACAATCTTCTTTGGCACAAAAGCAGCACAGTTGTCAATAGGAGAAAATAAAAAATAGAAAGAAAACGAAGGGAGAACGGGGAAGCTTTAACTTTGTTGCTGCACTTTTGCCGGCTGGGAAATGAGAAAGTTGGGCGAGCGAGGAAGGGGGCGGGGCTGCCTCTGAGGGCAGCTCAGCACTCAGCAGAAAATGCAGCACACACACACCCACACACCACACACAGGCAGGAATGAGGTCATTGTTATGCCCTGTAAACGTAGGGTGCATCGGGGAGCGGAAAGTGCTGGCCATAACCGTAAAACCAGTACGCTTCTCTGCCATTTTGGGTGAATGAAATGGGACAAAATGGGAGCTGGATCAGGGTATGAAATCACAATTTTAAGGGATATATTTTGGATAGATTGTAAACATATATATATTAAGTATTATTAAGTGTGACCATGTTGTTATGATTTATATAAGTAGCATTAAGTGTGAACATCTTGTTATAGAATATAATATTGTATGTATTCTATAGTTCTGTACACGATAGTATCGATAACACGATAAATATTGGCAGGAGGCGCAGCCAACTTCACTTGATAAAGAAGAAGCATAAGAAACAGACGCTCAATAAAATAAGAAATATATAATCATTAAAATTAAAGACTATCATTTACATGATATATATTATAACTTTGTCCAGATATATTTTTAACACCCTTCCTACCCCCCAGCGCCTCCAGACGCCTCGATCTAGGCATCTCCTTAAGTGCAGGGCATTTGAAAGTCGCCTTGGTTGCCATTCTCGTCCTTGCTTCGCTTATAAACAGATAGGGAGTGAATGAGAACTGCCGAACATATCCTGACCGCATTACAAACTGCCAAAATGACCAGAAAAAGGTGAAAGTCTGGCAGAAGAAGGGCTGACCAGGCGGGCGGTCGGTCGGTCGGTTGGTCCTGGAAGCTTAGCCTCAGCATTTTGGTTGAAATATTTTCTGCAATGCTGCACACTTAAGCTGGAAGGGGAAGGGGACGCAGGGATGTGGGCGGGAGGACTTACCTTCGCCAGCCACGCCCCCGACTTTACAAGGCGACTGTTTCCAGTCTTTGAGTTTTTCCGATGCTCGAGTAGCATTTTGTTAGATCATTTTGGGTTTTTACTTGTTTTGTGATTTATAACAAGTGCCAGAGGGGCAAAGGAGTGGGAGAAAGGACGAGAGAAAGGACAGGAGAAAGCGGAAGAGAAGGAGGAAAGGAGAACTGTGGCAGTGGCATAATATACAGTTTGTGTTTTCAATGAGTGTCAGCAAGTGCCTTTGGAGTTATGTCAGCGGGGGGAGAGCCGGAGAAGCTCAAGCAAACTCGGTGTAAGCCCGGAAAAACCCAGAGGAGGTGAGCCATGGGGGTGCCAACTGGCGACGGCTACATCCTGATTGTGTTGACCACAGTGCCAAAGTGCCTGGGCATCCTTGGGAGCGGAACTCAATCGCAAATCACAAATTGCAAGGATTTCGAGCCCAGCTCAATGCCAGCAACGGAAGTCTGGCAAGGAGTTTTATTTAAACATAATTGGCAACCTTTACCGAGTCACTTACATGACATTATCCAGTAAATAGCTAAAAGTAGAGGAGTTTTTTAATAATTAAGCTTATAAACTAGGTTTAATTATGACCAAAATCAACAATCACATTTCAAACTAGATGAGACCCACAAAAGCTGTTTGAAATCGCATTTAGAGAGAACGTTAATTGAAAAAAGAGAAAGGACCCATTAGCCAGCCATCCTTTCTGTCTCTCTGTCCTGGCCAGAGCCCCCTCTCTCAATTTCCCTTCCACTGGTGCTCACAAAGCACCAGAGCGGTCAGCTGCTGGGGACAAACAAAGGACCAAACAAATGAACAATTGTCACCTTCAACGTATTCGGGCGGAAGGGGTGGCTTTGAGCAGGGATGGCTTAAAATAACTCCCCCTCTCGATGGGCGCCACATGTGGAACCCGGCTTATGAGAACGTCTCCGTTCATCTGAAAAATGCGCCAAGTGGGCAGATAATAATAGCTGGCACTGGCGAAAAGTCAAGCCAAGGATGTGTTCCCAAATCGGAAATAAAAATATTATAAGAATTTAAAATGTTAAAAGGATGAGCTACATGAATTGAATTTATTTGAAATTAAATACGAAAAAGCCTTTAAATTTGGAAAACTATTTTTTAGCAGGTTAAAAATAATATTAAACCTTGATTAAGTCCTTCATTGATATTGTAAACATATATATTAAATAGTATTAAGTGTAAAAATCTTGTTATATAATTAAGTTAAGTAGTATTAAGTGTGAACAGCTTGTTAAAAAATGTAATCTAGAAAGTATTCGATATGCTGATAGTTGTGTATTAAGTATCGATAACACAATATATACCTCGATGAGGCGCAGCCAACTTTACTTGATTAAGAAGAACTAAATCGTTTACAATATCCCAATTTACTCCATTCCATTGGGCATCCCCTTTTCCCTCAGTGCACAGCGGCTTAAGTTGTTGGCAGCATCGTCTGCTCGACGTAGGCGTGCTTTTTTGGCTCAGACCAGACCAGAGAGAGCTCCGTCTCGGACACTTTAAGTTGATTAATTGCAAATTTTAAGAAAAACAAACACGCTGCAGGGAGGGATTAAAGCCGGAGTTTTTCCGGCGAACTTCCAGCTGAACGAGCAGATGCCGTTCAGCCAGGCAAAATTAAATTAAGCAAATGCTTAACAGTCAACCAAGCCCACACACACACACACACACACTGTGAAACAAAAGGACCTGCACCGGCACTCTCTGTGTGTGTGTGGGTGGGAAATGGATTTTGGGTTTTTCCGAGGCTGAGTGAACGATTTGCTGGCCGTTTTTTCCTGTCACGCGCGCTTTGTTTGCCATTTTGAAAAATGCCCAATGCACACATGCAGAGTTGGCCAAGAAGTGTGGCTGTTGGCCACACACATACACACACACACAGTGAGACAGTGTGTGCGCCCACGTCCTGCTCATAACTGAAATTCAGGCCTTAAAGCTCAACGAACGAAGAAGGCTTACACCGAAACGGATAAACCAGACAATGTCCGACAAGCCGTCGTGGACACACTCTGCTGTTCATATTTACGTCACCGAAAATGCTTAACCCGTTTATGCCATTAAAAGGATTTCACAGGACGCTGGAGCAGAACCCAAATAGGAAATAGGAAAAGGAAGCGCCCTGGACCTGGCCAGAGAGCAGGGGTTAATGAACGTGCCTGGCCACCGACGGCCGACCGAAAACCCTCTGCCGACCAGCAACCACCAACGGACATGGAAAATCGACAGAAAGTTGCCCAGAGCCAGAGCCGTGTGGCCAGTGGCCACTATGTTGGATATTCTAGTCGAAAGGCAAGTTATCGATTTGGCTTTCCAAGAAATTCAATTGTGCATTGAGATTTAAGCTCGTGATATCTTTAGGTTCTGCCTTTCTTGCCCCTAACTTGAACAGGCCGACTGAACACAGTTTAAATCCTTAATTTTTGGAAATGGAAAATGTTTTGTAGCCTCAGATTCTTGGGCTCTTAGGCTCAGGTAGGATCTACGTTGGGACAGTAGCTTCTCTTTCCTGGAACATGGCTTCATGGCTTCACCTTGTCAGGTCCTATCAAGGAGAGGCAGTCATCAGCAACAACTCCAAGTCCCACTCCTGTTAATAATTATTATTGTTTAATTTTCAAGGTAATTGTTATTACAAATGCAGCATAACATTAAACCTTCCTTCCTTATATAATAAGAACCAATGTAAAACACTCGTTTAATGGACTTTATAGAGTTTTCCAACTCTGAGAAGAAATACACATGTATCCTGCCTACTACTTGTGATATTATTCGAGCACATTTCCACATATTTTAAACGTTACTGACCAGAGATCGCCTCCCCGCTTTCGGCGGACCCCAGGATGTTGGCAACTATTTTTAGTGCCCAAGTTTCTTAATAAATTTCCAGAGCCGTTCTTTTATGATTATTTGAAAGTGCACAAGGACGAGGGCGAGGACGAGGACGAGGGTCAGGACAAGAAAGGTGCCCGATTGCGGAGGAGCCGGCATGTTTGTGGGCCTGTGCGTGGCGGAATGAAAAGTTTACCGATGTGGCCGGGACAGCAGCACACAGCATGCACTTGGCCCTGGCGCTTGGCGAGTCAAATAAAAATGAAATCGGCATATAAAACACGACAAGTGGGCGCCATTAAGCGGCAGTGGGAATGGGAAATGGGAACGGGAACGGGCCGGGCTTAAAGTGTTCTAAAGAGCTAACTGTGCGTGTTTCGGGGGGCCGTAAAATGGGAAAAGGCAGCGGAAAAGCAATCAAACTTTTTGAAAGCGAAAGAAATATAATGAATAAAGGTGGGGAGAAGGTTACTCTTACTGGAAAGGCCGCTACTATCAGCTGCATTTATTTATTATTATTACTGGTTTTCACTTTCCATCTTAAAGCTGGCATTGGAGCTGCAATAATATGTGCCCAAGTTGGCTTCCCTTCGTGTTATTTATATATTTGTTTATCTATTTCTATTCCTCTTGCTCTGCTGCTTCCAGGATAAACAAGTTTTTGCACCGCTCTTCCTGCCCTGCGCCCCCACGATGATATTTTTCGGTCAATATCAATACCCACCCACGAGGACACCTGCATATTTATCCAGCATGCCAGCGAAAATATTTTCGCATACAAAAATCCAAACCGTGGGAAAAGGCGGTGGTAGTTGCAAGGGAGAAAGGGGCTGAACTAAAAGCGCATGAAGCATAAATTTCGCATTAACGTAAAGCGCGAAAAAAAGAGAGAAAACCGGAGAATGGATGGGATGGCAGGGAGGGAAGCGAGCGAGCGACACAAAATATGCAATAATAATGCCAAAAATAAATACCAAAACTACACCAGCGTGCACACACTACCTACGACACACACACACTAGCAACAACAATATCATCACGGGCTTTGGGTGGCCGGAATAAAAGTAAATAAAGAGTATGCAGAGAGAAAGGAAAGGGGAGGCAGGGCGGAAATGCAGAGCACAAGCTGCCTAGATTACTCATGCGCCCCGTGTGCTCCGTCGCATAGAAGCCAGAAGAATCCTCGCAAGGAGAAGGGGCTGCGGCGGGGTCCCAGAGCGGAGTGATTCAGGTAAAGGCAAAGGGACAACAGAGCTTAGCGGCGGCAGTGATGGCAAAAATAAAATAATAAAAAGGAAGCTATTACACAAAAACTATTTGATAAGGTGGCTCAAAATGCCAGCGTAATAAGGAGACTGGCTCCAAAATGAATCCTTAAATGGGAATTAATTTTTAAATTTCAATATTTGAACATTTTCCGGCATATTCCCTGGTCCCTGGTCCCTGCCCGTTTCGGCTGCGGCTGCTGTTATTGTCTTACCATCGCTGTTCTTGATAGTTTTTAGAGCGCACACACACACCACCGACACACCCCACAACCCACACCCCACAAGTATATGTGTGTGTGTGCATGTGCAGGACATGGAGGCGGGCGCTTAGGCAAATCCGAGAGAGAGGATGCAGAGGAATACTTCTCGCCGCTTGTTGACGTTGCCACAGTTGCTGACGCTGGAGCTTCAGGTGGAGCCTGATGATGTGGTTGGAGCTCAGAGCACCCGCTCCTGCTCCTGCTCCCGCTCCTGCTCCTGCTGCCCAGTGCTAACAACGTTTGACAAACAACAACAGGGCCGCATTTATAAGCAGCCTGCGGAGAGAGAGGCGAGCGAATACTGATACGCTTATGCTTAAGTTGGCAAATAACACACTTTTTATGTGCTGATATCATTATAAATGTGCTGCAAGTAATACACTCAAAGCGGTGCCGGGCCGACATCTGCAAAACATTATTATAGTCCTGCGACAGCAGCAGCAGGATGTGCCTAGACTTTGTGACTTTGGACAGGTGCAGGTGAATTTATGTGTGTGTGTTTGGGCCAAGACAAACTTCAAACAAGGCCAAAGACAACAAGGGAGGACGGGGCAAAAGTCCTGGCCATATTGTATCAGCTTTTTAGCTAAAGGAGACTGCATTAAGTTATTTAATTGGGTAATAATCTAAGGGTTCTCTTGGAATTTACATTAAACTGTACCAAATACTTGTTACCAGAGCCAATAATAATGAGAGAATATGGTATGCCATCGTGCATCCCCAAGTTTCCATTTTATTTGGCCCTAATTTTTCTCATTTTCAAGCGTTCTGCTCGTGTCCTGCCCCTCGCTGAGCCCCTCTACTTGCCAAATGGCATGTGGCATATGACACATGCCACATCTAGCTGCTTAATGCACTCGCTAGCAACTAAATGCGGCATGTGGCATGCGTAATGAGTGCTATCTGTGGCGAGATCTGTCCTTATACCCACCCCGTACTGCGGCTGGAATTATTGCCTACTTTTTGGGTCGACTTTTGTTGCGGCTGTGCGAGGACAACTTTAATCACTTTGCCGTCTGATTTGTGGTTCCGGCATTGTCACTTATAACACTTGAAACACTGCATATTGTCGCCCGGCCACAGGTCACAAATAAGCACAGGGCCCCTTGCTGGGTTAATGCCTCGCCCCGGCCCCGGACCCGCAAAAATGTAAATGTAAATTGTAAGTGGGGACCCACTCTCTCGCTCTGACTCTCTCTGGACGGGCGTATTACATGTGCCTGTTAAGTAGTTAACGCTGTTGCTGTTGTTGCCCACATTCTGGCTTCTCATGCGTTCATTGGCAGCAAGCAGAAAGCAGCAAGCAGCTAGGAGAAAGGAGCAAAGGACTAAGGACCAAGAGCCAAGAAGCAGCCAAGCCGGCAACCAGACAAACAACAGTTTTGCATTAGTATGCGACTCGTTCCGGCCTTGTCGCCATTTGGCTTTGCATTTGGCCCCCTGCAATACGAGTGCACTCTGTTGCCACTGCCATTGTTGGCCCTGTTTGTGCAACATTTTTGTTAATTTAATAGCAACGCATGGCGACCCCAATAGAGACTGCGACAAAACTAGCAGAAAAAGCTAAACGCGCAGCCCATCCATATTTAATTAGGAGTTTTAGGAACCTATTTTAGGTATTATATCTATTTAAAGGCTGATTTTCCTGGAATATTAATCGTGGAGTTTTCAAGAAGAATATTTCCTTGTTCTGGTACCAGGAAGCCCATCTCTCTCTGCGAGTTAATAATGTATTTTGCCAGAACAAGCAGACACATTAGGCTGAGGATGAGGCCATCAGGACGAGCAGGCGCCCGACATAAGACCCTCAAAGAGTCCTGCCCCCAAGGGCAGCCCGGCCACCCCTTTTGCATATGGTTTTCGGGGTAAAAAACTGACGCTTGTTGCTATTAAAACGCAATTTTAATTTTGCGCCAACATTAAGCACACATCAGGCTGGCCCGGGAGTGTGTCTTAGGCGGCCTTGACTCTTTTTGTTGTGCAGCAGCTTGTGTGTGTGTGGGGGGCAAAATATGCGGCATTTATGGGGAGAACATTTGAAAAATCTTACACCATCCGGAACACACAAAAAACAACACGAAAAATACGTGGAAACGGAACGAACGGATAACGAAGATGGAAAATTACAACGAAAGGGACGAAGGACGAAGGACGACGAAAGGTAAGCCCCTGGAACGTGGAAGCTGTTCATGCTAAGAAATATTTTAATCTCAAATTTTGACGCGAGCCAGGAAAATAAAAGAGCCTAAAAGAAACAAGAAAGAAAATGAAAGGAAACCCAGAACATGAACATTAATTAAGGTATATAACCTGATTGTGATTCGAAAGGAGCCAGGCCAAAGGATTCGCCAAGGGATGGTGCAAAAAATGCTGCTGCTTCCCGAGACGTTTTCGGGAATGAAATGTGACAGCTCCATCATTATCGTCGGCGGAAGACCGAGGTTAATTACATAATAACCTTTGAAATGTAATTAAGCGCAGACACTCCGGCCAGCGTGTGTGTATATTTGTGTGTTTAGTGTGCGTGTGTGTGTGGGCAACAACAACGAAAAGCGCAAAGGCACAGCCACATGAATATTGCATCGACATACACGGCCTTCTGGCACTGTATCTGTATCGGTGACGGGCATTGTCATAAGTGCTCATGTCACAGTTTCGCATAGGCGTCGCCTCGGCCTTGGCAATCGACCCTGAGTGGCCCAACCCCAGCCCCGACCCCACAAGTGCCCAGAGAGTAGCGCTTCCTTCGAGTTAATGACGGAAATTGATGAGCTGGGACTAATTTGGTTAGCCTGCCGGCGGTTTTAGTTGCCTCAATGAATACCATGCAAATGCGATTCCCAATTCGCTGGCGAAATATCCCATTTCGCACCGCGACGCGGCAAACGCATGGCTGAGCAGCCTATCTGGGCGTTTGTGGCTTATAATCTGCAGGTATAAGAGCGATGCCCTGGAAACGTAATTTGTTTACTTGAAAACGAAACAGTTTTTAAGTAGAATTTAAGGAGAGTCGTTAGTCTTTACAAACTTCAAGTAGAGGCTACTCACAGATCACCAACCATCGGATTTTAGAGGTTTGAATGTATAAATAGAAAAAACTGTACATATCTCTAATTATCTAAAGTTTGCATGTTTAACCACGTGGTTAGTGCTGGCAAAACATCGGAGCACTATCGACAGTATCGCTTTTTTGAACTTTTGTGAATACCATCGATTGTTTTTCGAACTATCGATGTTTTGATTAGACCGATTAGACTCCATTTAAAGCATTTGAAATGATCATGACGATACTCTATCGAATATTGGAAGGGAAATATTTGGTTAGATCCTGAATGGGAATTAATCCCTTAAAAACGAAAGGCATCAATTGCCGATAATATAATTTTTATAAGCAGAAATTGTATGGCTTAGGAAACATCGATAGTAGCGATGTTTCACTAGTAAAACATCGAAAAAGTCGATAGTGCAAAACATATATTTTTTGCCAGCTCTACGGTGATATTCTGAGTTAGCAACAGCAAAAATTTGAAAAAGTCGCAGCATCGAGTTTTTCCCCCATAAGCTGTGCATGTGCGAGAAAGAGACAACTAATTATTGCGAGTTTCACATACTATTATTTTGGTATGTGTAATATGTTGTCCATATTTAGGTCATTTTGCTTGGCTTTTTTGAGATTTTCGGCAATAAGATGCTTTTTACTATTTGTCATCCTCTTCTCTTTCTTTTTCTTGACTTTTGAGAATCAACATAGAGATTATCTCTGCCTAATCTGCATTAAATATCAAAAAAGAATCCCTGGTAAGTATACTTCCAACTGGTAGGATCTCAGCTCGTAAAAAAGAATCGGAAAAGGTAATATAAATGTATATATTTTCTAAATCTACAGGACTTCGACATGCCTCGTGGAAGACGACCCAGACGCAAAGCTAGCGCCGGAGCCGGAGCCGGTGGCGCTAAGGCCGGAGCCGGTGCCGGTGGCGCTAAGGCCAAAGACAAGGACTCCTCGGAGCAGGTCAAGGAGGAAGTGGCAGTAGTTGCCACACCTGAATTGCCAATGCCCCCAATGCCCCAACCGGATGCCAACAGGCTGCCCGTGCGCCAGTATCTCGACCAGACCGTGGCACCCATCCTGCTGCGTGGCCTGCAGGCGCTGGCCCATGATAGACCCAGCGATCCTGTCAGTTTCCTGGCCTCGTATCTGCTGAAGAGCAAGAACCCGGAGGACAAGTAAACCTCTTCTGTTTACTTTTGCTTTAAATTTGTTAACTCAGCAGTTAATCAGCATTTACACTGATTTTTGTTCACCTTTTTTTTGTACACAACTTATCGCTGATTAAAAACAACTATAACCACCGAAAAAAACAAGAATATTTATTAGGTAAGAGAATCATAAACCCAGACTTTAAAAGCAGCTGCCTTGCCCCAAGGGGAAAAGAACAAGCCCCCCATGGTGTGTGGCAACCAACAATGAGTGCTCAGGAGTAGTTGTAGAGCTCTGTTCAACAGAAGACACATGTAATATGTCAAGGATGTAAACTGGCATTAGCCCCAGGCAAGAAGGGGCACTAGAAAGTGAGAAAAACAGTTTGGCAGACTTTCAAAATCAACATCATTCGGGTATCACTTGGACAGACTCCATGTGGAACTCTGGAATTTGGATATACTCGGGAAAGTATCCACAACTCTATGGTATCGAATCAATTAATCATCCAGCAGCCTTGGTTATAATAAACATAAAGGAAAACCCAGGCAGTTGTTAAATCAATCCATTGTCTTTCTATATGTGTTATAGTGTCGTGCTAATATTACAGCTTTCCGGACCTACTTCCATTATGGCAGACTACAACACCCGCCCAACTGGGGACTGGCTTAATCAGTTACCTCCAGCAAGGAGCCAGAGTATCCGTATCCTCCGTATCCTCCTCGTCCTGCTCTATCCCGCAACCACAGCTGCTGGCATTCCCCATCGCTCATACGCCGTGGTGGCGTGCATCCGCAATTGACCTGCAAGTTACCAGCCTAATGTTTAATTAAACAGCTCGCCGTCTGATAAACGAGTTGCTGGCTCGTTGACTCCTCGCCTTGTTGCGGATGCGAATGCGGAAGCGGGTGAAAAGGACGAAGGAGTGGGCGCATTGAGGGTGTGGTGTGCACAAGGATTCGCCGTATCTTTTGCCAGCTTGTTTGTTGATTTTGTTGTTGTCAGCACGTTTGTCGAGGACTGCGCTCGCGTTGTCACGGCGGCTGCACTTATCAGCAGAAGGTGCTGCGCCGACAGCAGCAGCTACTGCGAAAGCAGCAGCTACTGCGACAGCGCAAATATGGCGGAAGGAAGCAGATTAACACGGCAACCAGATACCTATAACTACAGCAACAGCAGCGGCAACCAAACAAAAACAATCGATGATGGCACCCAGTCCCGGCCTTTAAGGCGGGTGAAAAAACGGAATATATATATTTATGCCACACCGCGACAAAGGCAGGTATTACAGGTAAGTAATAGAGGCGTTTAGGTAGCTAGCAATAATAATATCAAGGTGTATATTGAGAGGGGAAATTTCATATTTATTTATTAACTTGAATTGCTTTTCCCTATTAATCCAGGGCAGCTTCCTTTTCTGTCAGTGTCTGCCGTGTCTGTGCTGCTCCCTTATATCCTTTTTGTCCTCGTTCGGCTGCTCACACACACACCACGAACGGAGCATTGTATTTTTTGTCATTGATTTCAGTTTATCTCCTCCGCCTCCCAATAACGTGTTTGTGTGTGTGTGTTGCGTGTCGGCGCCTGTGTGTGTGTGTGCTCGTGCGGTGGTGTGCGGTTTGCGTGGGCTGCGCACACTTTAAACTGTTACGCACACACTTTTGTGGAAGACCGACTTTTTGAGGGGAGGGCGACTTCCTTGCCTTTCATTTAATTGCTGCCCGCCCGCGATTTAATTCGAACTCATTTCCAATCACGCACACGCCACGCTCGAGAGGGGTTGCCAGGGTTGCCAGGGCGTCCTGGGGGAGGGGGGTTGTCGCCACATGCAACTGAAACTCGAATACGAAACTCTCGAAAGCCACCCAAAAAATAAAGAGAACTACCAGTAATGGGAAAAAGCTACTTTAAGCAGGTAAGGTGCGCCGGAATATTTATAAATAAAATATATATACTTTGTTTTATTTAATATATATATTTAGGGACATATTTTACTCATAGTAATAGTAGTAATAGTAGTATTTAAGTAACCCATTTTGTTACAAGTCTTTCTTGAGTTAGCTTTGAAAACTTGCATTCGCCAAAAGAAGTGAATAATATTTGCTATTTTATCGTAGTTTCTGTCTGGATTTTTTTTTTTTTTCGCTTCCTTTTTATTTTTAATGTGTGTTTTCTTCTTTTATAAATTGTGGTGTGACCGTAGTCTTTTCTCTTCTTAATCCTAATTTTCTTATTGTCTTAATTTATCTCTATTTGATACAGCGGAATTGGAACACAAATGCGGAAATTCATATTTACATAATGCTACTTTAACAAAATGCTAAAAGGGCTACACTATGCCATACTTAGTACTCAGTTAATGCTTACAGCTACAATAAACTTGAATTCTTAATCCAATAAAATGTGATTTATTTTCTCCATCAGACCCACTAGAAGTATCTTTCTGTACCCAGAGTAAATTACCTCAAAAACTATAGATACTGCCATTCCATCAGTGTATCATTCGACCTTGTCAGTGGCAGCAGAAATCGTGGCACTTGAAGCTTGGCCGCGATTTAATTGCACCGCGGCGAAGGGAAAATAAAGGAAAATCCAGGGGAAAACTGCTGGGAACACGGCCCGACTGGGAATGCACATTAGTTCGGCCTGACAACATCATTAATCCGCGACTCCGTTAAGCCAGCAAAAACGCACACACAAAAACTACAATATATAAACGCAGGCGAAAGCCAGTTTTCAACGTGGTCGTAATGACTGCAAATGCGAATGTGAATGCGAATGCGAGTGTGTGACAGTCTGATTCAGATCCCGATTCCGCTACTCATTCCCATTCTGATTCTGATTCAGATTCAGGCTCAGATTCCCAATGGGCCTGTTCCGCTCTGCCCGCTGAACATGCAAATCAAATTGAAAATTGGCCCAACATTGGATGGGCATCATTATTTTGCATTAAATTTCCAACAGTTGGCCGTGTGCGTGCCGGCATTGCCCGGCAATAATTCGCGAAAATAGCCAGCTACAAATCCCATTAAATGGACGGAAAGCGAAAAAGCGAAAAAATAATGCACAAAGCGAAAGGCAGCGGCGCGGAGCGGCGAATCTGTGCTGGGAATCAATGTAATGAACGGCCACCGCAGAGTGAAAACAAATCGCACGCATCGGATGGGGGGCACACACACAGTGAGTAAAAACGTAGTGGCACAGCGCACTTAGTGGTAATATCCAGAGACTAGGAATAAAATAATTAAACAGAAGGCCGAGAGAAAATTGGTTACCAAACTAAAATTGGTAACGGTTTATTGGGACACAAAAATATTACCAATAAATAAAATTGACTAGCGAGTCAGGGCTGATCGTGTTCTATCTAATATCCACTTAATTAAATTGAAGGCATTAAGCAATTGGAGTTAATTTATATAAATTTCCAGCCACTTGTAATTTCTGATTGATGTTTCAATCTGTTTAGTACCTTTAATTTTATTTAAAGATATAAAATGATAAGTTAGGTAAATGATCCTCAGTTAGTTACTCACCTGTTTAAGATGTTGTGACGCGTAAACGCGCACATAGGCGCAAGAACGGAAAATAACAATAAAGCTAAATAGGTAAATAATAATAAACATTACGAAACATTTAAATTTGAAGAATAGCGCGCGCCACTGATCGAGAGCAAAGGGTCACACTGGACCGAAGGGGTGCAGGTCACACCAAAAGGGCAAATTTCTCAGTATATCTCCTTTTGGGAACAAATAAATAATTAAAAAGCTAGTGTAGGAAGGGCCATCAGCCCCCTGGGTGCGCTTCCCCCAACTGCCAAGGATGAACTTGTCCCGACGATTAGGGATTGCTTTAATTGTTTCAATCAATGCTGCATACTTTCGGGCGAATCAACTAACTGACAAGTTTCCACTGCTGCTGCTGCTGCTGCTGCTGCCGCTGTTTACAACTTTCAGTTAAACTTTACTCAGCAATTACCAGCCCTGCAGGCCAACCCTCTCGGCACACTGCCACTCTCGGTTGTCTGCGGCTGATGAGCAAACAAACATCGGGAAATCGGGCCATCCTTCCCTTCGCCCAACCGCCCAGCCGCCATGAATATGCAAAGCGGGGAGGGACGAGGACGAGGCAGTGTCGCACAGCTGGAGGGGCGTGGCGGCGGCATAACTAGCGTTTAACATTAATAAAAATTTGTAGTCAGCAGGTGGCGCCCCGACTGACGGAGAGAAGGCAAAAGAATAAACGAGACACGGACAAGAAAGGAAGGTGACTTCGGGAAGCCGAAGTCTAAATACCCTAGAAGTTTGTAGATGATTGACCCAACCTGACATATGAACAGGTCAGATATTGATAGCAAGAAATAAATATTTAAGTTCAAGATCTAAAAAACATTGTCTACATCTTGAGTTGATTTCCCATATTTTAAAATAACTTTCTTAAATATTTTCAGATACCTCCTATTGCAGCTATACAACAAAGTTGCTGATTTAGCTAAAACTTAAGCCGCCTATAATTAAATATTGCCCATTATGTTTAAGAACAACAAAACTATGAACTTTTTCTACTTGTAAATGATGGTGATTATTTTTAATGAGTCTTTATTTCTTATTTTCTTGCGCGTCTATTTCTTGTCCTTCTTTATAAAGTGAAGTTGGCTGCGCCTCATTCATATATTTATCGTGTTATCGATACTTAATACAAAACTATCGAATATATGCAATATTATATTATTTATCAAGACGTTCACACTTAATGCTACTTACATAAATCATAACAACATGGTCACACTTAAAATATATATATTTACATACTAATATTACCATCGTTTCTATCAGGCAGGCTCCGGTTTTCACTTTCACAAGATTCTCTCGTTTTCGTTTTCGAAAACGAGAATTGGTGCTCCCGTTTTCACTTTCACAAGACTTTTTCGTTTTCAAAAACGGGCAAGTTTTTTTTGTCTAAATGAAAAGTAAATGCCTTTTTCTACATCAAATCTGTTCTTAATTGCAAAAGGAAAAAAATAGTTGACTCCTTGGTCTATTGATCTTCATTTCACACCATCAGGAGATCAATCTAATTCGTATTTACTTTTTAAATAATTTTTTTCTGACCCCACCTCGAATTTGCCAACAAAATATTTGACGTCGGCAACAGCCACTTTCGTTTTGGTTGACAGTGCTGCCGTACTGTTGGTGGAACAAAACAATTTGGTCTAAATGCTTCTAAAATTAAAAGGTGGGCTTTAATAATGTTCAAGGAGGATTAAATAAGGTTTAATTAAATAAACCAGTTTATTTTAATGTTTAAATGGAATTTTAACCAATAAAAAAAGGTATAAAAGTCATACCATCAAAGGGTGGCAGCCTTCTTGGACCGATAAATAAACAATTTCTGCCTTTATTTAGCTTTAAAACAAACAATTAAAAAGGGTTAAAGCATTTAACCCTTCCGTTTATTTCTAAAAACATCCAAGTCATCTGTTTGAGCAATAAAAACTATTAAATATTTCGATAACAAAACGATGAAAAAAAGTTTGTGAAAACCGGAGCACCTAAAACGAAAACGTACGTTTTCGGCCAAAAACGAAAACGAAAAAAAAAGTGAAAACCGGAGCCTGCCGGTATAGCTACTATATTAATATCATATTCCCTATCACTTACAAACAAATATCTCTAAAACTAAGAGGCTTAAAAAGGGACAGATTCTCTTCCGACTAAAAATATAATACCCTCTGCTAGGGTATTAAGGGGGCGCTGAGGAAGTGTCTCGTATTAAATGTAATTAAAATTAGTTGCTCAACAATGGGCGGACAGGGGTGGAGGCGTGTAGGCGTGGCAGCTGCTGACGATTCGCGCGAAATGAAGTGAAAATGTTTGCCGAATATTTCGCTGCATAATTCCAGCCGCTCTGAATGCTAAGCGCAAAGGGAATGGCGGAAACGGAAGTGGCGAAAGGTAAAGAACAAAGGCTCACTCAGGCACATACATATGCAAATAGATTACGCGGCTGTACTCCCGTATTTGCCCAGAGCCGCTGATTGCTCTCCTTCTCTGCTGATACCTGGTACTCGGCAGGGCAGCTCAGATTGCCGAAATCAATTAAGAGGGTTTGAAAAAAAAAGCAAGAAAGCCAAGAATGCCACATAACTCGCATTAGATTTTAAATCTATTTCAAGTGCGCCACGAAGTATGCAGTGCATAGCTTACATGCCTCACCAGGTACCTCATAGTCGAGGCATTCCTGCACACTCTCCACCTTATTTGCTTTCGCCGCTTCCTTTCGCCGTATCGAGCTTTCTCCTTTTGCTCTCCGAGTGCATTTTGTGCTGAGTTTAGAATTTAATTAAACATGCTGGCGGCAGCCTGGCCTCTGGCTGCTTCCTTCTTTAATCGCCGCCTAACCACAGTGGCGGCCAACAAGTGTCAGGCCGCCGCCGCTGCCGCTCCCGCGTCCCGCTCACCGCTTCGCACTCACTCGGAAAATTACAAGCCACATAATTAAGCGGCAGGAGCATTTCCTGGGGCTTCCGACCTGGCCCAGAATGCCAGGAGCCGGGAAAAAAAAGCAAACAGGAGAGACAGAATGGCGAAAAAAAGGCGGCGAAAGGAGCAAAGGCAGACGGGAGGGACGCCCACTAATGCGTTGATAATTATTAAACGGCAGCGGACAAACAATAAAATCAGCCAAGGCCCAAAGCAACCCATCCGGCAACGAAGCCTTTTATACCCTTTCTCGTTTTTGTGCCCAGTCTCATTATTAATTTGAAACAAAAGGAAGAACAGCTTTAAAAAGATTTTTAAAAATAAAAAGGGTCCTATAACTTGAGGAAAAATATAAGTAGACATTTCCTTAGTAAATTTAATAGATAATAAATAACTTATGAGGTCAGAGAGTCTATATTTAATTTGGAATTAGCTTTTAATACCACCATTTCATAGTTTAACTATTTATTTAAACAGAAAATAAATTTCTCAAAGATTCCATTTTTCCAGAGATCCCGTGTTACCCCGCCGACTAGGGCATTGCGAATATAAACCGAACAAACAGAAATTGGGGGCCGACAGAAAATTGAAAGTAAAAATAAACACGAAAGCGCCAATTGTTTATTTTCGGTTTCCCTTTTTTTTCCGTATCGCTCTGCTCTCGTGTGGCCCTTTGTTGCCACTACTTATGCTTTGTGCGGGAATCGTAAATATTTTATTAGTTAAATTACGACAAACGCCACGAGGCACAGAAACAAAACAGACGCCAAAGCTTCCAGAGGCCGCAAATATCACGCTCGGGGCTCCTGTGGTGCCACGAGTGCATGCCACGGGTTTCGGCTTGCTGAGTTGGGGTTAGAAAATGTTTCAAAAAATTGCAGAATAAATATTTTCAACCCTTTCATTGAACAAAAGCAAAATATACAAAATATACTCTTCCTAATCCTTGGAAAAAGTCTATCTGTGGCTCAGTTTTAATTGCTTCACTTTTCTTTCCATGACAATGATCTTGAGTTGAGATTTCGAGACGTCAGTGTGGCCTTCAAAGTCTATTAAAAGTTGTGTCTGCCTTCCAATTGCACTTTCATCGCCGTATCTCGCCATCGATCTCCTTGTCCGTTCGAATCTCTCATGCTTTCAGCCAGGACCTCGTCCTTCCTCCCCTTGATGGTCATTTTGTTTGTATTTTTTTCAAACCTTTGTACATGGCACAGATGACGATTTATTAAAACTGACAACGCAGAAATTGTTGTGTTGATTGATTCAAGCATGTTTAGGGCCAGAAGCCGGAGGACGAGGACGAGGACGAGGACTGGGCGCCACAGTGGAAGGAGACAGTGGAAATTGTCAAACATGCCATGGTCAACATCAACAACCAAATGGAATGCCCGGCAGAAATGCCTCGGCAGTCCGGGCTGCTTAAAATTGAACTATGGCCGAAACGAGGAGGAGGAGAGGGAGCAACATGACAGCTCCTAATCCCGTCCCCAGAGTCCCACGAAGGACGAGGACGAGGACGAGCAACAAGTAAAAAGGTTAAAGGCTCCCGAAGGCGCTGCTGTATCTCGATGATACTCACGCCCAAGTAACCAACTCCTGATCCCATTTCCCCTCCCTGAAACTGCGTCAAAGTATGCAGCTGGCCTGTCATTGCGTTACGGAATTTTGCTTTATTTTTTACGGCTATGATGACAACAACAAGAGCCACCGACCGACGACTAAATGCACTTAAATGCCCCACCGCACCACAGAACACAACGCCATGGAGTGGAGCATTCCGCCATGCCCTGCCATGCCATGCCATAATCCGGAGTGAAAAACTCTTGACTTTATGATGAACGATTTACCACGCCATTGCAAATTAAAGCAAAACAGGGGACCGATGTGCCCAGTACAGCTCCGGGTCCAAAATCGAATAAAGCACTCCAACAATCATCGGTATGACGCTGCCACGCCCTCTGCCATTTGTTTTTATACGCAGCGTGATTCAGGTCCCTCGTCCCCCTCCATATTTCACATACCCGGTGCTTGTGGGGCATTCCAAACCTCTGTAAACTAATGTAAATATTAAATACTACTTAAGATTAATTATGCATTATCGATAGAGAATAGTCATATGGCGCTAAGAATGATCGGTAGTGTAACCGATACATCGATAGAGATATATCGATAGAGGAAAGATCGAATAAGAGAACCAGAACCAGAACCATCAGATCGAGAGCCAGCAATAAGAAAAGACGCAAACAATAGAAGATTGGTGAAATTTGTTACATTTGAAACATTAAATAGGTATCCCATAGTCGTGGCAGTCGAGTGCGAGTTTACACCATCCATCTCGTTGTTTTTCGGCAGCTGCAACATCAACAAGCGAACAAGCAAAAGCTCTGTCCCAAAACTGCAAGGGGCGGCAGCCAGAACAAGTGCATCATCCGGCGGCGAGCAAAGCAAATTCCCCATAAAACAAATGCGCAAATAAAAATGTTTATAAACAGCGTCGACGGCGGAGGGAGAGAGAGCACTTCACGATTTTTGGGATGTGCGCGACAGCGATTCACTCGAAGGACGAGGACTCTAGGGTTGGGCTGCAGTGCAGAGCCGGAGGAAAGAATTTGAGCAACAGGATGAGCTAGGTAATCCCGCCGAAGAGGTCACAAATGAAGTCAACAAAATTTCCAGCAATGGCAGAAGCTCGAGGATGTGAGGGGAAAGTTATTCTAGGTTATTCACACTCATCGAAAGTCTACTTTTTATTTAAATTATCCGACTATGAACCAGGAAAGCCTTAAGTTAGGGGACCAAATTTAAAATAATCGATTAATTATGAATAATTACAAGTCCCACTGGGAGCCAGCCAGAAATCCCTTCGTTGACATAAAACGCAGACGCGGACGCGGGAGCCTGGCCAATCGGATTTCTGAGGACTGATAAAGTGACCAGAAAGTGTCTTTGATTTACATGGCCGGGACGCGGCGTGGCGCGGCGCGGGGCGTCTGACCTTGCCCCAATCTGTGGCTTGGGGCAGGCGTCGCAGGACATATAAATTACTCGAGTCTCGCACCCTCCGCCTCCTCCTCGACTGGCAGTGTCCTTCGCCACACAAAATGTTCGCGCATACTTAAGTGCCTCCAACTATGCACCATGGGGCCGAGGACCAATTTTGTGGCACAAAATTAATAACTCACTCAGTCGGGGGACTTATAATTGAAATAAATACGATTATTATGCAGCCAGGCAATATTTACTTTAAGCTAGCTCCTGCCTAGGCCTGCCACAGAATATATTCAACACGGAAATTACCTAATAAAGTTTTTTTGACTCAAGGAAGTGGGTACAAGGAGCACCATTCCACAGCGGAAATGAAGGCATCTATTATGTATTTTCTAGCAGAGGTCACAACAGCATTTGTCAAGCAACAAAGGTCCGAGTCCTGGGCTTGATTACCCGCTCGACAAGTGGCTGCATTGTTGTCCTTTTCACCTTTGTACCTTTGCACTAACATCCCGGCATCCCGGCCAATTCAATTGAATTTCACCTGCCGCTCCGATCAAAGGGATTCTGTGCCAGATTGCAGGCATTCCTCACGATTTCCTTGACTCGTAGAGCAGCAGCTCTAACGGCTTCGTCTTGGCTCTTTCTGTGTGTCTTTTCTTTTTAATAAAATTCAAATATAATGCAAACAATGTGCCACAAAGTCGACGCAAAGTTGTCGCTTCACTGGGGTCATGACCCCCTGGATCCACTCCCCACAAAGCCACATAGCTCATAGTTTTTACTCAACTGTGTGCATTAATTTGATTCCTTTTGGCCGACGTCCTCCTGCGGCTCGTTTTGTATTGTAATATCCGGCCGCGCTTCCTGGCCAATGGAGGCGTTCATTTATTATTCAGCACACTTTGGCCAGCCGGCAGTCGCCGTGCCGTGCCGGGCCAGGGCGGCTGTGTGATTCCTGCCAACTTTATGCAGCGCTTTGTTTGCATTTTCCAACTCATTACGAGTAATTTGCTTTGCTCTTCGTTATGTATTTTCTCTGCGCTACTTTTTTTTCATTTTTTTCCCACTTTTTTCCATTTTTTTTTTTCAATTTGCTTTGCGTTTTTTAGCGGCGCTGAAGGTGCTCAAGTGGAAATTAAACACGCCGCCAGCAGCCGCAGAGCCACCTCGCCGATCTTACCTAGGCTCACCTCACCTCGATTGGCCTAAATATTTATGGGCGTTGGCGGGCCTAAATAATGGCCGAATGCCCGAATGCCCGACTGACCGAATGAGCTCGGCCCGGACTTGAGTTAATTAATCATCGCATGAAATATCACTGTATCAGTGGTCAGCCACAGCATCGGGAAGTGGTGGTCCAGTAACTGGATGCGAAACTAAACCTGACCAGGACCGGGACCGGGACCGGGCCCGGCCTAAGCGAGCCCATAAATAAGGGGACAACAAACACTCGCTCCGGGTGGCTCCTGCTCCCGAGGAGGGGTGAGAATTACGAACCAAGTTGTTGTTTCACGCACAAGCCAGCAACAAAACAAGGACGACAACGACAACGACAGCGACGACGACAGAAATGTGGTCAAAACAGGCTAAAAAAAAAGAAGAGGGAATGTGACAGGCACAACAAGGCGACTGGCGGCTGCCCACTAAGTATGCGCAAGTAAGCGATACGCCAGGAGCAATGGCAGGCAGGAGATCGGGAGGCGAACTCCCCCAAGATATTCATAGCAGAATGAGCCGGACAGTCAGCGGTGGGCACAGTGGCTGAGAAGGCTCCAAAGGAAAGCACAAATGGTTAAATACGAAATCCTTAGCTTAACTTAATTTTAAATCAATTCAAAAGTAAATAAAGGAAATTACAGCTTTCACATAATTTAACTATTAATCAAACTTCAATAAAAATTACAGAAAATTTAAATGGAAGAAGAGCCAAGCTCAATTGCGCATTAAATACCATCACTTGCCAATGTCAGACACCATCATCATCATCAGACGATTATAAAAAATATATAAAATATTTTCACAGATGACCAGAAGCTGCATTCATGTCAATTGTAAATATTTACTGTGTGTCCAACCAATAAATGTGTGTGTAAACTAAAAAGAAAAAATAAAACTGCCAGCAACCAACAGATCCTTGCCAGGTTTTCAGTCCCAAAAATTGAATAGAATTTTTTGGAATTGGCCCAAGTGCAGGATAAATCCTTCGTCACACAGCAAGCGCCGAGGGAGTATGCAACAATTTGTGGCACTTGAAACGCAAGTCGCCCCATTATGCCCACAATCCTCGTCCATCGCCCAACGTCCATCGTCCTGCGTCCTGCGCCTGACGTCTGACGGAAGGAAGTCGGCTAGCGTGGCCGAAAACTAATGCTAATGTATGTGTGAGCCACACTGGCCGTAGCCAGGTCCTTTGCCCCGCTCAATAGCTGTCTCCCCTCAGGGAGCTGCCTGTGACGTGTCGTCGTGGCGGTATCGTTGTTAAGCTGAAGCCAGCAAAACGCTGCGAATAAAATAAATAATCATAAAATAGAGAAGTAAAATGACAAATTATTTCCGTTTCCGTTGAGCGAACTCCGGGGCGGAGTGGGCTGTGGGTGTGGTTGCTACTTGGTAGCTTGCTAGCTTGGTAGCCGGAACGAACCTACATGAGGAGACGTGAGCCAGGGCCAAGAACGAGTGCGAAACTTGGCTAATATATGCAGCTGCCAAATGTCGGTTCCGCCCCCAGCCTGAGGAGGCCAGAAGTGGGATGCAGGACCTAGACCCCAGATGATCCTGACAGTTTGTCTGACAGCAACGGCAGAAACGAGTGCATAATGTACTTAATGTGCCCGGTTGCCTGTGCCGCTGGCATAAGTAATTGGGTCTTCTGTCTGCTCACCAAGCCCAAGCCCCTGCCCATATCCTTACGCACTACCAACCGGTTTTTTGAGCTTTGCCCTGGACCCCCTCCCATATCGATTATCAAACATGTTTGCTGCCCATTGCCAGGTCATTGCTCATACAGCTTTAATTAAATATTTACACACGCCGCAAATGCCAGTTCATAATGAATAATTATTTTATTACTTGCTTTGGGGCTGGAGGTTGTAAGAGCTAATGAAAAAACATCAACAAGTCGCCCCATGAATGCTCTGTCGTTCGCCTTGCCCCAAGGAATCCAAAGGAAAGAGTAAATTCCACAAGTCACTCGCTCGCAAGTCCCTTTGATTGACAGCGAGCCCAGCCAGCCCATGCCACCACCACAAAGGGCAGGCCGTGAGCTACAAAATTATGACCGCAATTTGGGAAATGAAATGCATAAAGCAAAATAAGCAAATGGCACGCAAAATGACCCGGGGCGGCGTCAAAGGCTCTAATTGGCCGCTCAGAGGGCTCAGAGAGAACGGGTAGGGCCGCTATGGGGGCCCAAAGAGTTTTTCCCGGCTAAGGAGGGGTTCTGTGGTCCCTGCTTGGACGCCACATAAGGTATTGATTTTTTGGTCCATTCTCGGGCGCCACATTACGTATTGATTTTTGAGATTCCCGGGATCAGAACTTGACTTCCCTCCCTCTGTAGATATTATTCAACATTTGTGGCTGCCTTTTCTCTTGCCAAACTGTTTTTCAATATTTCCCAACAGCATCTTGCTCAGACCTTCGCTTTGAATGTGTGAAATTAACGTACACTTCAAGTTGGAATTTTGGCATATTTATGCAATTTCATTAAGCTCTCGGATGCTGTTTCTTCTGCCAAGGTTACCTACCGCCTTCTCTCTGGGGAGGGGAGCTCGGGAAACAAGTATCGATGGAGCAGAAATCAGAAATGTCTGCAGCGGACACATTTGGGATTTTAAGCAGATTCGACTCGCATAAATGTTCAGAAATGTGCACTTGAGTTATTTGCCGTGTTAAAAGTGACTGCGGGCGGGGTGAAAGGAGAGAGTTCAAGGACCAACTCCCGCAGGCCCTGCCCCGTGGGCTTTCCCCTGAACTTGCCTCGGACCCAGCCGCAGTGTGGATAACCTCGTTTCGTATTTATCAACGACTCATCATTGTGAAGGGCGCCTGTCAGCGGGCCGCGCCCCGTGTCGAATGTGTATTAAGCCGCCGCCCCCCGGGGGAACGTGGATCCGTGGACCGAGGCCGCTCCCGGCGGCCTCTTTTCGGGGCACGGCTACCGCCGCCGCAGACGGAAACTCAAAAATGGCGTGCCGAGCAAAAATTAGGCAAATAAACTTGTCAACACATTCAACTTCATTATCGAGCCACAGCCGCTCCCCGTTGGCCTCCGCCCAAAAACTTACCCGTCTGCAAGCTCTTGTGGTTTTACTTTTTCCGCCACTCGGTGCGGGTCCGGGCTCGGATTCCGGTTCGGGTATTCGTCCTTATGCGGCCTGAAAGGAGAAAGCAGAAAGCGGGCCGATGAAATTATGACCTGACTCAAGCTGCGATATCCCAAAAAGGGGCGACGGCGACCCGCCCCCCGAATATTCATATGTGCATGTTTTGGGGCTTAATTTAGAGTGAGCCAAGGGTTCAGCTGTGGTCCAAACCCCAAAAAAAGATTCGCAATCTCGCGCCAGCTTAGCCGCCGGCGGCAAGGGTCTGAAACACTAGCAATTTCGGGCGAAAACCTCACAGAATGTCCTTGGAAAATAAACAGTTCCTGCCAAGGTTTCATCAAACAATTTCCCCAGAGCCTCAGCAGATGCATGAAATAATTTAAGATAAAATATTATGGCTGTTATCGTGGTTTAAATGTAGATTCGTATTTATTTCATGAATTTCTGTTTTAGTTTTTGCGTTTTAATGGGATTGGTTTCGTTCTTGTCACCGTAGTGTGACCGTAGTCTTCCCCTTTACTTAATCCTAATTTAATTTAATCTCGCCGGTATCTTAACATAAAATGCTAAATGCTTTACAAAATGCTATAGCTACACTATGCAAAGTACTTATTCAATCAAAGCTAATAAGAATTGTTAAAAACAAAAGCAAGTTACCTTAAATTGAATTGAATATTTCCCATACTTCATTAGGTTCAAGTTGTTTTTTCAAGTACACATATTTTTGACATCTTTCAACACACCAACTTCATATATATCTTCCTTTGGTTAATAACTTAATAGTAATCTCTCCCGACTCAAGCACAGCCTCAATGCTCGAGAGAAAAACTGAGATAAATCATGAAGTTTTATAGATTTACAAGCAGTTCGACATACAATGACCAACTTAATCAGGCGAAGCAACAGTGGGCATAAATTTTACAGCCCCCCAAGCGGGGATCCAAACAATTTGCGCAAATATTGTTGTTTGCATATCGAACCCTTCTCGCCATCGACATCGGCCTCGACATCGCCAGAGCCATCGCCATCGCCATCGCTATCGTTGGCACAATGAGCTGGGCGAGCAAACAAATTTATGACCGTCATAACGAGGAGGAGCGGAGTCGGTGTCGGAGTCGAGTCCGGCACGGGGCACGGGGCCGATAAAATGTCTATAGTGCTACATAATAATCATAATAATAAATAGCAATAAAAATGCTACAAAGGAAATTAAATTTCGGTATCCGCAAGGAATTTAAAAAAGTGCAAACAGGAAACGAGGGGCGAAGTGAAGGGCAACAGTTTGCGGCCCCTAAATTTCCCATAAGCTGTTTAACTGAGTTATTAAAGACCAGGCCTAAGGAGACCTGCGGGTCAGACTGGGCCGGGCCTCGGCCTGAGGCGTTCACCGTTCCGCATCCGCATCCGTATCCGTATCCTGCGGGTGCCGGGGCCCAGGACACGGCACCCACGCAGCGGAGCAGGATGGCTGTATTAACGTTAATTAATGTTAAATGCCAAGGCGTTTTAAAAAGCATTTACCATTTCAACGCAAGCATCTAGGGGGGACCTCTGGACGCTTTTTAAATATATATTCGTATAAAATTTATTAAATCGAAGCTGCGATTCATAGAGGGTACCTTATAATTTGATAATTAGTTCGAGTTGCTGCGATTGCTTCATTGCTTCTTGGAAAGGTCAATTATGGGCTCTTCCGCCTGACCTTACCTTGGACCCTGTAAAGCCTGCAAAGCCTGTAAGGGGGAGAAAAAATAACGTCCATGGTTGGCTCTCCCATTTAACGGGCTGACAATGGCGCATATAAAACGCTTTTGTTCCACTCGGTCGGTCGGTGATTGTGGGCGGCGGGGCGTTGCCCTCAAAACTGGGGCGTGGCCATATATGACGTGTGACAAATTTTTGCGGTTGGCAAAGCCAACAAGGGTCCGGAGGTGGGCCGGAGGTGGCGGCAAATGTGTTGCACGTCTCCCTGTCTATGGTCGGAAAATTGTCCAACATATCCGGGAGCGTCGAGGTTGGCTGCCCATTGTGGGGCACGAACGGGGGCCTTTGTCCGGAGCTCCGGACCCGGACTCCGGAGCGTTTCACATTTCGAGCTGCCCATTTTACTTGCAGTTAAATAGGGCGGAAAAATAATTGAACCATTATCAGGCAGAGCCGGGTAAGCGGGTGAGGCTAAGGGTGAGGGTGAGGCACCCCGGACACACCTCCCACCCAGCACCACCACACTCTGCGCTATCCTTCTGTGAATAATTTTCTCGCTTGCTTCGCCTTTGGTTTATTGTGCTTATTACAAAATATTTAACACACCCGGCAAGTACAAGGCGCTGCCACGCCCACGCTGTCACTGTCCGTCTTCTGCACGTCCCTCGTCCTTCGTCCTTCGCTGGCAGCCAGAAATTGTTGCCTCATTGTAAAAATTTATGTTAATATTTTAAATTTCGTACCGAACTGAACTGTGGGCAGCAGGCACAATATGCCGCTGCGGTCGGGCGCCACTCTGCACCCACTCTCAGTCCGGAGTTCGGATCCTGCTGCCCTGCAGTTGTTTGTTGCCCTCGATGGCCCGAGACTCGCCTCTTGTCGCTTGTAAAATTTAATGTAATTTCTACGCTGCCGGCTCTAGGCCACGGACGTTGGCCAGGACACCGCGCCAGGACATGCCCTGTTAATAATGCCAGCTTCTGCAGAGCAGAAGCAGAAGCAGAGCTTAAAGTGCGGCCATATTTTTAAAGAGGCCACAAACTGCAATGACAGTTGCTGTTACGGCCACTGTTACGGCTCCCGGACACGCATGTGTAGTGGACACACGGTTTTATAAATATTTCACGCTCATATTTTATGGGCATTTTTCATACGAAAAGCTGCTACCGCCGAGCCGGAGCAGCTTGAGCGGACAGCGAACGGGGGTCAGCGGACGTTCGCGTTCGGCATCATTAATTAATCTCAAAACGTTGATCCTGATGGACCGCAGGAGTCATAACGCCAGGCTCACCCTCACCAGCCTACGTAAATTATGAGAATTAAAACCAGAAAAAATGAATCCAACAGCCGCTGAAAACAATACAAATTGAAGGTCAGCGAGCTGATTTTTTATAAAAATAATAAGCATAGCTGAGACAGAACTCAACCCTTAATGCGATCCTGATAGATTTTCTCTCCGTGTGTGCCGCATTGTGCTTTAAGGACACGTCTACGCTGCCACGCCCACATCAGGCGCCCGTCATTTTGCGGCATGTTGTTGCGTTGAGCCTCATTAAGCTCACTTTGTCCTGCCGCCCCCTGGCCGCCGCCGTGTCCATTTAAACCGGAACCCGGAACCCCACCCGCCGCTCGCAGAATCCTTCGCTGATTCATTCCTTCTCGCTTGCCATAAATTATTTTTAAATGCATACTTATGTGGAATTTTGCCACGCGCTGCCGCGACACAACTTTCCATAATTTTTATTTACATGATGCGGCGGGCGGGCGCCGCTTTGAGGGGGGCTGTGCGGTGTGTAACCGCATTAAAATGATTTGCAACGCGCGGTGGCGGAGATGTCTGAAGCCCGAGGCCCGCGATGAAAAAAAAGGGAAATAAAAATAAATAAAACGCGGACATTGCTGCAAAAGTGGCCAGGATGGTTTTAAAGGAATGCCGGGCGAGGCTGCACCACATGCATCACTCGACACGGCGCCTGCTCCTGGCTCCCGGCTCCTGGCTCCCGGCGGAGGACTGCTGTCTGTCGGAGGTCATTCAGGTCAGGCGATCAGGAGGTGACAGGGGCAGTCAGCGGGTTCAAATGCGCATTTAAAGGATGCTGAGCAGGAGAGCTGATGTTTATGCAAAACTATGTCGGATGTCCTTTATAAATTGTGTTACTCAGTCGGGGCAAAGGCGGGCAAATAAGTCTTGAAGGTTCAAAGCTCCCCCGATGTTTTTTTTATTTGTAAGCCAAAGACATTTGCCTTAAGCTCTCTTATTCTTATTTCTATCTTACAAGCTGCAGCCTCTTATACCTTTCAAGTATTGTCTTTAATAAATTTTAGTTCAAACGAAGTACAAAGCCTCAATTAAGCGATTAAAATCGAAGCTTGCTTAAGCCTTATCCTGTTTCCGGCCTCACTTGAACAAGAGTGTTGGAAAAACAAAAAATATATCAAATATTCACACAATCTGCGACACCAAAGTTTGCGAGTAAGTTTGTGTTTTGGCTGGGAATTTGCCAGAGTAACGGAGTCGGAGTCGGAGTAAATGCTGTCCATATGGGCGTAATCCCGACTGCAGCTTAGTGGCTGAATCCCCTCGTGCATCTCGTGGAGAGAACTCCTTTTTGTTGCTCCCCCTTGGGTAGTCAATCTAATTATTATCAACTTTGCATCTGCCCTCCAGATTCCCGGGCCATATGGAGGTCCTTCAGCCATCTGCAGGACTATAAATACGCCATCGAGCATATGTTTAAGCTGAAACCCTTTTGGGCCAACAAAAGCCCAGCTAATGTCAGTACATTAATCGTAAAATATATATAATTGCAGTCACTTCTGGCTAAGAGATCCCCGCCCTGGCATTACCTTAATTATTTATTTTTAGCCTGCAAGCTTCACTCTCCACCACCGCTGACAAAAGTGGCAAATGATGAACTGGTAAAATATTCAGATTTGATGACAGGCCCCCGCCCCGCCCTCCGTGAGGACCACTCAATCAACGATATCGATCGATTTTCAATCTCAGCCCGAGAGGAAATTGTTATGAAGTTTATTTATTTATTTTGCGGAAAACTGTTACAGTCCATTCTCTCGCTCTCTGCATGTTTTTTGTGCCATTTTCAAGTTGACTTTTTCTCCATATCGCATGCATGTGTATATAAACTAAATACATAGAGTGAAAAGCTCATAGCTCAAGCATTTAATTACTTAAGCAATCCATGGCTGAGCCCTGGCTCTTTGAGTGTGTGGCAAATGTTCAGCTACAGACAGAATACAAATTGGAGAGCAAGGACCTCAAGTGCTGATGCACTTACGACTGACTCTGTGCCCCCTGAAAAGAATTCTTCAATATTTAGCTGTTTCCTAAAAATAAATTGTTATGTCTAGCGGTCTTCTTAAACTAATTAATGGATACGTAAAGGAAATTCCCATAACCTTTTGATTGAAGATGCAGATTCTTAGTTAATCGGGATTTATACCTTGGAACTTAATTCTATTTCTGGATAAAAATCGCTAAATAATAAAGGTTAGTGATAAGGAAACCCTATCTGAGAACGAGTCTATTGAAACATCCTACTTTTCTCAGTGACTGGAGACTTGTCTCCCGTTTGATTTGTGGCTTTCGCTTATGAATTGTTTAAGAACTCCGCTTAGAATCCCAGATGGACTGCGGTCCAGGTCCAGATTTCTGCTGTCACAGCGGCTCAATGCCGCTGCAGATGTCAAGGCTGAATCGAGTGGGCGTGACTTGGGGCCTGGGAGAGGTTGGACCTCACTTAGTTCTCGGCTTTGGCTTTGCCTTTGACATTTTAGCCGACCACTAAAGCGTCAAGTTGAGCAACAACATGGCAGGAGCGCGCAGCAAGCGGCGTTTAATGTTAACGCTTTGTTGCCGCTCGCGACCTCCCCCTCCAACATCCCCCATTCTCCGTCCTGCTCCTGGCCAAGTCTCTCTCTTTCTCCCGGCCGGTTCACATAATTTAAATTCCATGCCTGTTTCACTTTGGTCGCTAACCAAGCTGCTTTGCCATGCGACGCACATACAAAATGCGAAATGCGCCATAAACGAAAATGGCTGGGCCCCTTGACTGTTGTTTTCTTCTTTTTTTCTGTTTTTTTTTTGGTGGGGAGGGGGGGTGTGCGTGCTTAAAACGAGAACAGGATCTGAAACTGGAACTGAAACTGGAACTTCAATTCAATCAATTACGCCTTATGCACTTCAAAGTGTATATTCCATTATACAAAACAATGTCGCGACTCGCGAGTCAGCAGCTACTAAGAATAGAGGAGTTAAAAGCGCGATTATGCAGTCACACTTGGCAAAAACTATCACTGAACCAATTTTTTAGGGATTATTGCTCAAGAACTATTAATTATTATCAGCAAAGATAAAGGTAGCCGGTAAATAAGCTTGGGTATTTTGATTTTACAATATACTCTGTTTAGATTTTATACAAAGACAATTTTAGATATTATTGATTAAAAATGAAATTAAAATATTTTGGTCCGTTCTTAGGAATAAAAGAATTTATGATTATATTTATTTTTATATTACATTTATTGGCAAAAACTTGTACATTTTATACGAATTCACTGATTTGCTGCTAATGCGATGTATCGATGGTGGAAAAAAACAATCGATGGTGACCCGGAGCACAGCACCATCGATAATATCGATAGTATCATCGATAGTTTTACAGCTCTACTGTTCGCTACAACAACTTTTCGTGACTGTGACTTTAATCGGCAGTCTAAATAGGTTATAAATCATTTAGAGTTCAGTCCTGACAAAATCTAAATAATAAATATAAAAAATATAATAGAAAATAAAAATTTTAAAACGAATATTTCCAAATTGTGGTTCCAACTTTTCTTCAAGTGCCAGTGCCAGCTGAGCGCCAGGTGAAAAGAACGGGGCCCATTGGCAGTGGCTACAAGGAGCACCTTTGGCTGCTCGGCAATGGGGTGTGCGTGAGATCTTTTTGTTTGCCGGCTCGGATGTCAGCTGGATGTGGGTGAGTGGGTGAGTGGGTGGCAGCTGCCTAACCCTTGTAACCCGTGACCTTTTGGGAACCCCACCGCATGGGCTCCATTGTTTGGGTGCGTTGACGAGCGAAAGGAAAATCCATTGAAATTCAATTTAAGGAATGTTGACAAACGTTTGTCATGAGACAGCGACACCAACACGGATGCCGATGTCGAGCCGATGCCGATGCCGACGACAAGCTTAAAGAGTTTTCAGCCAGGTGCTGATTTCCCGGTACTGCAGTGTCATGGAAAACTCTCGGCTTAACCTTTAAAATCGCATAATCTGACGAGAAAAGCCTGCCGAGGATTCATTAAAGGTTGGACTGTCACTGGGGCAACCAGCAAGGGAATGGGCACTCAGCTATCTGAAACAACATCGATTTGCACTTGTCATCACAATGGCGCTCCACTACACTCTTATTTATATTTATATATTACCTAATTACAGGGTCTCCCCAGCGTGGTCGATGAAAAATTGAAGCTCTTAAACTACTTCAAACACTGAGTAAGATGGACACCCATGGACGGTGCAAAAAATTCCCTGCTGGTGGGGTCGCCGGATGATGGAGCACTCAAGGTCCTTGGCTGGCAGTGCTGAAGCGTTGACAGCGTTTGAGCCAAAGGAAGCAACTCTCGACTCGACTCGAAGGAGTTCGTTGCTTTTCTTTGTGTCCTTTCGCACAATGAAGGCAGAGGCAGGCCAGGCGCACATGTGTCCTGGTTATGCCACAGAGATCTCAAATTAACACTTGAAACGCAATGAGGCGAGTGGGGGATGGGGCAGGGACCGATGAGGACCTGAGATCCCGAGAAGATTGGGCGGCTGAGTGGGCTTCCGTTTCCTCGGGCCGCCGGGCTTGTTACGAGCGAATAGAGCGTACGACTTAACAAGTGTTCCAGGCTCCCAATCCCAATCCCAATCCCGAGGCCTGAGCCTGAGCTGCGGAATGTCCTTTACGAGTTGACATCGGCCCAAAACATTCCCCGGGATTGGCTTTGTTAGTGCGGTTTCTCCTTTGCCGCCCCCTTTAAAGTATTTTTTTACACTTTGCCTGTCATTACTGGAACTGCCAGGGGGTGGGAGGACAAGGAAACGAGCGATACAAAAGGACTGTGTGTGGTTGTTGCCAGAGGCCATCCTGCCCCTTTTTTTTTTCTTCCTTCCAGCCTCGCCAGCTGTCTGTTTGCCCAGCTGCCTGGCCCGGCCCCGCTTTTATTATTTATTTTCCCTCTTTTATGGGAAGGAACTTTTGTTACAACGCCGCATAAGGGTATAGGCGCTTCGGCTTTCCTCAGTTTCCAGTTATTTTTATTCCTCTTGGCTGAGAAATTTAATGTGAGGCTGTTTGTCTTTGCCACAAACAAGCGACAGCCCAGTGAGTTTATCTCCGGGAATGGGAATGGGTGGGCTTCGGCTTCGATTATTCGCCAGATTTGCCAAGAATCTCACATCTCTCGGTGCCTGTAGGCGTCGCCTCCGCCACTAAATCTCTCTTTTATTCGATTCGCTCCAAAACGATTCGCTTTTATGAGCAAGTGGCTGGCTGAGCTGCTTAAAATCTAAATAGATCTTTACAATCAGTTTAGCAGGGGGAGCACTCCAGACCCTGATGACAGAATAGAGCAGAGTCTCAAACATGTAGGCCAGAGGAATAGCGAAATTCTAAATAAATTTTATTGATTTTTCCATATTTGATAATTAAAGCAAGAGCTAAGGGTTGCTGACCTCTGGTTCCCTGGCTCTCGCTCTCCCTGGAATCTTGGCCATTAGGAAAGCAGCTAGCAGCGGCTTATTTCCAGGCACTTGGTGGCGTTTAAACATGCAATCGAGACGCCAATACCTTCGCTCCCACCTTCCCACCTTGCCGGAACCACGTTAGCCTTGGGCTCAGTCGGTTGGCTTATGTGTCTAGACTCTAGGCCGCGTATAAGACTTCTCCGTTTCATTCAACTCTCTGGGCAGACCAAGACCAAGACTTGGCGTGTCCCCAGCGCTTTGTCAATCAAATGTGGCGGGGGGCATAGGCATCAATCACGCTTGCCAATCAGCTATCAATCAATCAAAGCAGCTGCTGCTTATCTTCCACATCTTACTGATTATCTAGACCAGAAAGAAGCTCTGATTTGGCTTTCAGAGAGAATGATATTCAAAATGAATTAATTTAATTATTATTAATTATTTCTAGCTGCAGCCAAGCATTCATATAGCTTTCCCTGACCCTCGATTATTGGTTAAGCATTCTCGGTGGCATGTTATTGATACCGTTTCAGCTCGAAGCCTCAAAGCCTCGAAGGGAAGTCAGCCAGTCAGAGCTAAAAACAATGAGACGACGACAGAAATTGCGACGACAACGACGGCTACCTGACAACCCCGAGGTGCGTTCTGTCTGTCCTCCCTCACCCTCGCCGTCGTCTTAAGGATCCGCAGCCAAAGCCATCCCCAACCTGGCTGCTCGTCGTCTGTTTGCTTGCCGGCTTGTTTGCCTGCGCCATTGAATTTTCCATTTCATATTCAAGGGCAAACACGGGGCGAGTGAGTGGTGACAACAGCGAGCAGAACAAGGAAGAGTGGCAGGATCTGGTCTACGGACCAAGAAATACCCTGCTTATGATACTTAGAATTGAATTGCTCCCTAATTGAGATATTTTATACCTAAATATTTGCTGAAAATCCGCCAAAATTCAAAGATAGTGAGTTGCTTAGTCGGTAAGAGATTGGGAGGCTCTCTCCTCGATACAGGAGTCCCGTCCTTAAATCCAAACCCACCACCACCTGCCTGCATTCGAGCCGCGGGCAGTGACTTGAGTCGAGTCGACCTGGCGACTCTTTCAATTGCGCTATTAAAAATCATTTAGAGTCTGACAAACAAACTGCTGCAGGGCGTCCTGTTTGAATAGCGCCCCTGTCTTCCTGTCCTTCCTTCCGTCCGCCCCTTAAATTCCAACCACCCCCATCCCCCCGGCTCAGGTGAAGGTCCTTGGCCCATGTTTGCTTTGCTTTTGCTGTGGGCGGGCGGAGATACGAGTATGGCTCACATTTAATTTCAGTTTTCGCGGTCGAAAAAACTGGCAAATCAACAATGAAAATATTTGTGTGAGGGACGAATAGAAATGTGGAAATTAAAATGCAATTAAAACGTTTTTTATTAAAATAACACACATAGAAAGAGATAGCGGGAAAAGCGAGGGAATTTCCATCTCGCTGCGGCAGCAGAAAAAGCTAATAAAATATGCAACTGGAAAATAAGAATAGCGCTGGGCTGAAATAGCAAAGGCGAGAGAGAGCTGCAATCAAAATACAATGTCGACTGCCCAGCGCAGGCAATGGCCTGGAAGGAGGTCCTGCTCCTGCTCCTGCCAGCAAGGACACACACGCGCTCACGCACTGGCCACCACCCACCGAGGAGCCACTTACTGTTGACTCAGTTGTGCGCCAAGTGAAATTTTCACACATCTCAACAGCAGGACTCTGCTCCTGCGAGTCCGCTTCAAAACTAATTTCAATATTTAGTTTGCGTAAGTAGGGTGCAAAGATTGCGAGCAGCTGTGGCAGCCTGGCATGTGTGTTGGCCCCGCGAGTTGGCAGGTATTAAGTGGATAATGAAGTATCTCTATTGCTGCCGGATTGCCGGATTGCAAGCTCATAAATAATTCCCAACGCAAAATCAATAGATAACCCTTCTCCGGGTTACGGGGCCCGTGTCCGTGTCCAACTATATAAGGTAGACACGCCTGGCATTATAAATAACCAAAACGCCAAACGAAAATAGAACATAATTAATGGGAATAAAAACAGCCGGAAGAGGTCGATTGCCGCTCACTCACTTGGGGGTGGAACGGGCTCTATAAATAACGCCTGGAAAGAGGCGAATTAAAAAATTACTTGGCTGATGAAGAGCAATGGGAAAAGGGAAGTGGAAGTGCCTCTAAAGATGCCCGTCAAATGCCAAATTATCCATTCGACTTTTCCAGCTTTTCGCTGGCTCGTCTCTCGCATTGAGCACCGCAATCAATTTTTATATATATATCGGCCAACGCGGCGTATACGCAATGTAAAATCTGGCTAGCAGGCTGACACTTTTGTGACTTGTGGACACTTTTGCCGCCATTTGGAAAAACAACTGGAGGAAACCGAAAATGAAACCGAAACGAAACAATAACAATAACAGCCCGGCGACGATACAATTTTCGTCGTTTGATTGTTTTAAATTTTGCATTTAGCTCTTGTCATCCTGCTTGTTTATTTATTCGTTTGCATTTCGCCGTCAGCCCCCCCGCATTTCTTCGCTTTCTTTTGCCCCGCTTCTATTTTTGTTTGCCAGCTCGTTTGTTTGTTTGTTTGTTTGCTCGTTCGGCAGTGTGTTTGCGCTGCTGCTGCTTTGCCCGTACATTAAATGCAATTCGAATTAGAATCTGGCTTTGCTTCTCGGCCATTCCGCGGCGCCTCGCGGCGATTGGCAGTTTAATTGGCCATTTTGTATAACAATTTGTACTAGCTGGCGCTCGAGCTGCCGCCCGTTATTTGCTGTCGGGTCCTGGCAATTTGCGGTTTGTTTTGTTTCGGCCGCCATCGGGCCTGTTATGGCCCTGGCTTTCGTTCAAAATTTAATGAACATTTTGGGCCCAAACTCCGCTCCGTTATGCTCCCAGTTATTGTTATGAATAAATTGGAAACATTTGGGAGTGAGTGAAATTATGTGACATATAGGAGGTCCCTCAGTCAGCTATGGCAAAGATTTTCACAGCCTCTCAGGCCTTTAGTTTTTAGTGTAAGAAAAGGATGTAAACTTTGTGGCAACTTGGATGTTTATTCTTTACTTTATATGCACGTCTTTTCATTTTTGTCTTGTTTAAAATCCGATAACTCCACTCTCGAACATTTTCTTATTGCTATCGATACATCGTTATCATTATATTAATACTAAAAGCTAGAGTGACCGTGAGGCTGGCCTACTACAACTTCTTAAGCCTAGTACTCAGATCGACGAAAAGTGTTCCTAAGCAGTCCGAGAGAGCGAGAGGGTGACTATTCACCTCTCGTTTTGACTAAATGCTTAGACACACTTTTCGTCGATCTGAGTACTAGGCTTTAAAAAAAATATTATTAATCGAATAATATAGTAATTAACCAAACAACCTAATTTGTTCACCCTAAGAATAATATTTATAATAATTAGACATAAATATGGCTTGAGAAAGATCATATTAAGCCAGGGGTCGGCAGCGTTCTATACACTGTGCATAGGAAAATATTTTGGTCGGCACACGTACACTGTAAGAGCTTCGTGTTTGTTCGGGATTCTGTAACAAACTTCGGAGCTACATATGTAAAAACGGCTTCTTATGTATATTTTTGGGTGCCTCAAAATCCTGAAACACAACGAACCCCACTCGGCGGGGTCTCATGGATCAGTATGCGATTTTGGGGCAAGGCTGGCGGGCCGCTAACGAGCATCTTTTAATTAAATGCCTCGACATAAAAATACCGCCTTCGCCGCTGACAGAGATGGATGGGGGCGGGCAGAGAGAGAGATGGCCATAGAATAACGCATTAATGCAGCTTAATTAAAGGCGATCACAAAACGACGACAGCCTCCTGCCTTTGCCTCTGCCTTTGTTTGGGGCACCTCCTTCTTTCCTTTCTGCGGCATTGTAGCTTCTTTTTATAGCACTACCTGAGCGAGGCATGGAATTCCCACCCTGTCCCCATTGCTGCTGAATTATGAGCAGCTCCCCACACTTTTGCCGGCAGTTATGCTAAGCTCTGCAAATGAACATCATAAATAAAGGTCCAGGAGGGGGTGCTTCTTGGCTGGTTTCGGGTGGCTTCGGGGGACAGGACGCGGCAGCACCGCTGAGACCCACGTGTCAAAGAGAGAGAGCCCAAAGACAATGTCAAGCAACACCAGAGAATGTGAACTTTTGCTAAAAAAAAATGCCCAAAACAATGTGTGAACGAATGGGAGATACCTAAAAAAAAAAGATCTAGTTCTAGAATTTAAAACAGAGTGAAAATAATTATAAATTCTCCTCAAAATATTTATTTTCAAACTAGGAAAATGTTCCAGAAATACTATTATTTAATATTTAAGTTCTAGGCAAATCCTAGGTTAAGTTCAGTAGGTCTCGGTAGTTCAAATAAATCTTTAAAACAAAACAAGGTCGATTTAAGTCTAACCAAAACCTGAATTAAAATAGGTTTCCCTTGCCAAAGTATTTTTAATAAATACACATAACTCAAAATGCTTGATTAGTGCCAGTGATTAATCATAAAAGTGGCCACAAAAGCCCAGCATGCCGTTCGATATGGGCACGAATGAGTTCCCTTCGAATTGCGCGCATGTTTAAATGTTGTTATGAATATGACAGCCGAGCATGTCTGCTGGCGGTTGTTGTGCGGTGGCTGGAAAGGATGGCAGCGATGGTGGGAATTATTTTTGTAATATCCCGGGACGGGGGCCCGGAGCTACCGCCTGTCGCTCGTAGGACGACTTCCGCTAATGCAAGTGCCCGCTTCCGTTTCCGCCCCGACTCCGGTGCTGCTCCGCAGCTTTTTGTTTCACTTTCGGCTCATTTCTTATTTCACCGAAAGCGATGTGCTTGTTTGCTGCTTTTTAAAACCTATGAAAATGCAAATTGAGTTAAATATTTATGTGTTTGTAATCAAGGACCCCGCTCCCAGATATCCCGGAACGAGGCGACGACAGTGACAAAAGCCATGTAACGCCCGCCGTATGAGCCATGAGACGGGGGCCCAAATAACATTTCCAATTACGCGAGTTTATTGCAGACAATATGAGTGGGTAGAGCCCAGATCCAAAGGGGAGCCAAGTTATATGCCTTCTGATTCTGGCAATTTAGGGTTACCTTAAAATATATTACTTACAAATACTTTTCAAAATATTTTTGAATTGCTACCACTTCTAGTTATCGTTTAAAATAATAAATTAAGTCGTTAAGGCCTAAAGTTCTCGACGAAAAATAGCCCTTCAAGTTCGGAAATTATCGGAATTATGCCTGGCACTCACAGCCCCTCAGATGAGTGGACTCGTAATTCGCATAATTTTAATATGTGCGTTGATTATGTGCCATTGTCGGCTCGTCAGCGTCGCCAGGAGCCAGGAGCCCCTCGGCGAAGGATGAGAACCTCGATGCTTGAGCCTCCGCCGACGACAGGTGGCCAGGGTTGCCGGTGCAATCAAGTAAATTACGGAAATTTACAACTTGCCGGGGTCACATTGCTCACACCCATTCTGCCAATTACACTTTGCCTGGCTGGCTTTTATTTATATTTTTGTATACCCTTCAAAGATATATTTAAGATATATTTCTACTTAGTCCGCATTGCCAGAAAAAAACCCCTCTGTTCATTTTTAAACCTCATTTTTAAGCTCCCCAAAGATCAATTGTTCAAATTTAGAGCCTGCAAGGTATCCACACTTCGGCTTGCCGCTGTCAGCTTCAGTTCTTGTTGTTTATTTGTTTGATTGCGTTCCGCAAATTGGCATGGCCTCCGTCATAAAATTTGATGTTAGTGCGTAGGCCATGCGGCGAACAAGGCGAACACCCAGCCACCCCTTCCAATTGTGCGCCACAGCAAGGCCATTAAACTTATGTCCTATTAAATTATTGAGAATAAATTCAAACAACCAGCAGCGTGAAATATCAGGCCGAAAAAAAGAGCAGCGAAAACGAAAACGAGGCTGACAGGATAAAGCTATAAGGCGAATCAGCGGGCGAAAAAATAGAGTTGAACATATCAAATAAATAATAAATAAACGAGAGTCGATAAAAAATCGCATCGTTTCTAGTTGGTCTTCTGTCACCCGGCACACACACACAGGAGTGTGCGTGTGACAGCCTGCGGGTGTGTGTGTGTGTGGGTAACATCATTGAACAGGACATCGCAGGACAACAGGGCTGGCAGCTTGTCCATTTTCCGGACAGATCTGACTGCCAAAAATGTAAATTGTTGGGGTTTTATGGGGTTTATGTTTTGTTTTAGTATTTTTATAGTATTTTTTATCATGCTCCCATCTTGAAGTTCTGTGCCCAGTCATGTCTTAAGCTATTCTTGGTGCAAAGGAAATCTTCTAAACTTATTTTGTATTTATTAGGGAATATATCTTTTATATTTTTTAAAGTATCTTCCAAGACATCATTTAAATCAACTTGTGATATACAAAATCTGTTATAATTTTAAATTGATGGCATATTTTTAGAATTTGTTCCGTTTTTATTCGACAGCTGTCCTGCTTTTTAAGGTAGCTGTTGGCATCACTGCTGGACAACCATAATAAAGCGATTCATTTGCAGATTTTCTGTCCAGCCAAATCTCCCTCACTTGTCAGCCCTCACTATGCCCTACCCTGTACTTGCCTGGCACATTTGATATCCTGTAATATAATTATCCTGTATTTTTATGATCATAAAATAAAAAGTAATGCCCACATCTCTAAAAGTTTCTAGAGTCCACAGTTTTAATAATAGAAACATTACTTTTAAATTTACATATTTAATTGTTTATTTATATATTTAGTCACCTAAGTGACTGGGTATCAAACAGTCGTCCTAGGCCCTACTCCCGTCCCTGTTTTATTTATTGTATATTAAAAATGTGAAAAAAAAAATGTGAAAAAGAAAGATATACAAAGAATAATGAAACGAATCATTGAGGCAAATATTTGAATGGCAAATATTTCAAAAAAACACCGCTGCGGAAAGGGGCTTAAGTGGTGGCAGAGCGCGGGAGGATATTATAAAAATGTTATTGCTTTTCATTACGCTGAAAATGTCAAAAGTGTGAATTTTGTGGGAATAAAGGGAGGGCTCAGAGGGAGAGTGGGAGCAGGTTACCCTCATGCTCTAATAGGATCCTGCCTTGTGCATATTCCGAGACTCTATAATCGCTGTCGTCCCTGACAAATTGAGGCTAAATGCAGCAGTCTCAGGACTCCCTAGACAACCCAACTCCTTGGCTGATTCATTAATCACAAAACCAAAAGGAGCGAACTGGCATAAGCCGTGTCTAGTCCGGGCAAAAAAAGAGAATAATAATAATAAAGGGGAAGTCCGTCCTGGAGCCCCAGAGCTTGAATGAGTAATAAAAGATCTTTGAAGCAGCTGGCCCAAATTAAAGGAAAAAGAACTGGGAATCTGCAATTTAATTTCCTTTAAACCTCTTCAAGAGCAAGCCAGGCTCATCTAGGGCAAATATTTGACCAACAAACGTCATTCATCACCGACAGCATCTCATTAGGCTGGCCAAAGTGTAACCAAAAATTCCCAGTAACTGTTGGCCAATAGAAAAATTTGTCGCAGCACCAAAGTTATTGACTAATACCAGGACCCAGTCCCACAAGGACCCCAGTAAAAGCTTTGGTACAGGAGTGTGTCGCCCGGAATAAACGTGAGACGGGCGGAGACTGGAGACCCACTTGCCAGGGGCAGGACTTTGCATGCTGGGGCAAGTGGGGGAAGCCTTGGCACAACCCTAAAACCGAAACCTTTAAAACCATTTAACGTAACTTTCAGGACCAGGACCAGGCGTGTGCGTGTGTGTGGCCGGGCAAAGTTTTTAAAGTGTCAAAAAGTTTGGGCAACGTCACCCATCAACAGCGCCACTTTCAGTGGCCATCGAGAGATATTTCGGGAGGACGAGGTCCTGCAGACTCCGGCACCTGCATGTCGCACTTTGCATTCTGTTCCCGCTTCCTGGCCATACACCTGCAGGCGCTGGCGCTTCCTCTGCAGGCCGCAAATAGTTGCGGCCATAACTTTTAAATAGATTTGGAATCTGTTTCGAATTTTAGCTCCATCCTGTCACCCCAGCCCCTCTTTGTTTAGTGCTTAATTTTATTTTGTTTTTTGCTTTTGCTTCTGTTTTGTTTTTTGGGGCTCTTGTTTTTGTTAAAATTTTGCATTAAAACGACAAAGGACACGAAAGTTGTCGTCTTCGCCGGCTCTCTCTCTCTCTCATCGACAGGATAGCAGAGGGGAAAATGGCCAGAAAATGTTTGGAGTCCGAACCAAAACCCTTTTCCCCTGAAATAAATTTGCATTCTGCTTTTAGGGGGAGCAGAGCTCTGCTTACCCCGAAAATGTTGATTTTTAGACAATGATTTTGGCCGAGATTGAACTGGCTTAGATAAGGAAAGTGCCTAAACTAGGCCAAACGTTAAATATGAAAAGCAATTCAGCATTTATCTGCCTTCTGGACGTCATTAAGACAATACTCTATTTCGGCTCCGGCTTTTATTTACTTTGTTTTCGTCCTGCAAAGTTTAGCTGCGTCTCGAAAGGACCAAGACTGGGCCGCGGCGGCGTCTTTTCCCGGTCCCGGTCGCCGTGTGGAAAAGTGCGTGAAAAGCGTCATGATTTATGCAGCAACTACAGCAATAAATCCATTTTGGCATGGCCCAACAAATGGCATGTTAAATAAACTGGAAACAGCACTTGGGGAAGAGGAGGATACGAAAGGTTGCCATGGCAAAGGACGAGCCCGGAAGTGGACGCAATGCAGCACTTCCGGCCTGCCTCCTTGCCCCCTTGTGGACACGGTCTCGGATTCGGGCTACTCCTGATCCTACGGCCTGTAGCCTCGTCCTGGGAATGACAGACTTAACCCGAACAACAGCAACAACGGCAAGCCAACCGCAAAGCTTTTGGCAGTCCTTGGCCATAACACAGTGCGGAAACAGGGGCCAAAAGTGTAGATCAGGTCAAGCCATCGGATATATGTAAATATTATATTTAAAAGAAGAAATTAGGAACCGATTCATACCAAGAGTTCTCAATTAAGGCTTATTAAATATGCATATTTTAATGTAACTAATTTATGTATCAAATATATTAACACAGCCTTTAAATAATATTTTTTTAAATATTCTAAAAATGTTATTTATTTAGTTTCAAATCTCAAAACCCACCTTCGGCACCTCACTGTGCAGCCTTCGCTTGCCCTTTGACCGCAGAGGCGGGGGCGGGTGGACTTTTCCAGGCCGAAAGTTACCAAAAAATCCCCTGCACCCTGAGCCCGTGACTGTGACAGCCTTTAATGCCGAAAAAGAAAGGCATAACATTCAAAAACGAAGCTGGAAAATGTTTACAGGCCAGCCACTGCCACTAGCCAGTGCCACAAGCCAGATGATACAGGATTTTGGGAGCTAAGAGCCAGGATTCAGAAGTCAGGAATCGAATTTGTGTGGCTCAATCCTGGCACTTGCAGCCAGCAGTTCTTAGGTCAAAGATCAGGTGACCGGAACAGGAGGAGGATTTTTTAATGAAACATCAATCATCTGGCAATGTTTTGAATTTAATTCCTGACTAAGAAATTAAATATTAAATATTTCAAATTATTTGTATGGAAATATTGATCCCAAAACACTTGGCTTAGCAGCTAGAGAAGTCTGCCTAAAAATGAGAAACTAACTTGGCCCTGCTTTTGGTTTCTGTTCCGCTCTTTTGGCCACTGCCACGCCCCCTTTGACCAGAACCACTGTTTTTGGCGGCACCGCCAATTAGCACACGTGGGGCCAAGAGGCTTTGGCTTCAGTTTCGGTTTCGGGTTTCGGGTTTCGCTTGTTTTCCTCATGCGGCGTATTAAATTTGCATGACCACAGAAATATTTCAATATAAAGCGGCCAGGTGGGCCAGGTGAGTCGGGTGAGTCGGGGCGAATGTTTCCCGGCAATGGAAAGTTGTTTATATACACTTTTTATAATCTGCTACCCGGCTCCCCGGAACCGCCGGCACTTCCCAACCCATTAGCTTTGCCCCTTTTTGGTTTGTGCTCCGTCAGCGGACAAGGCAAAAACATTTCCGCTGGCACAGCACACAGCGGTGCACTGTGAGAAAAAACTAATATAAATGTACTAAATCAAATTTAAATTAACCATTCATTTTGTGAAGCAAAGCAATGAAGATATATTCGGTAAGTATAAGGTACTTGAAAGAAGACGGTAATATGGATAAAAGTGAATTTAAGAGCTCAGTACTTTTGTGCTGTGTGTATAAATAAATAAAATAAACAAAAAATATATTAACACATTTTTATTTAGAAAAATCAAGAAGTAAAGTCTTGAACTGAACATTTTAAAGAATTAAATCATGATAGAAGCGAATGTTCAATCGAAACCAAAGGAAGATGATCATATGGTAATTTGATATTTGAATGAATTTATTTTCTTACTAAAAAAAGGCAGCACTTCACCATTTTTATTTCACGGAAACTTGTCTAAATTGGCCACTAAAAATATCCAGCTTTAAATCTTTGGTATTCCGTAATTAACATATTAAATCTTTGGTAAGAATTTTAATACAAATCAAAGAAAATTCCCCCTTTCGCACAGTGAGGCCACACACACACGCAACGGGTTGGACACCGCTTAACCCTCATCAGGCTTTACACCTTTCGGCGCAGTAGGAAAATTCAAATTTACAAAATTTTTTATTTTCATTTTCATTCTTGTTGTTGTTTTTCTATTTCCATTTGCCAAAGGGGGGTTCTACGGGTTTCACGTTGGTCCCAAAAATGTCAGAGGCCTACACACGCTCCTATGCAGTTCAGTTGGCTTGTTTGATTTTCCAGGGGACGGGAGCCAAGGGAGGCGTTTGTACGAGAAGCTTATAATCAACATAACAGTCATAACAATGGCCATTAAAGGGACGGGGGGCAGGGGAGGATCGGGGGGAGGCACTGGCTCCATGGGCCAGGTCGAGCCGAGCAGCTGACGACCAACGCCAACTCATTTTTCATGGCAAGCAGGCGGCATAAATCTGTGCACAATGCGTCTGGCATTTGCTTGATGTCCTGCTCCGCTCGCTGTTTTCGTCCCTACATTCGGCACTCGTATCTCCATCCGTGTCTGTATCTGTATCTGCACGCAGAGAAAAATTGGGGCCAATCTATATTGAAAAGAAAATATAAATAAAATAAGGTAAAATAATAAAGTGAAGTAAAGTTAAATAATAATAACTAAATAATAAAGTGAAGTATAGTTAAATAATAATAACAGTACGGGCTAATTTAAAGTTAATATATCAACAATATATTTAATTTATTACTTTGGTTTATCACAGAGCATTAAATAGTATTTTATACTTACCTTTAGTCCTAATTAAATTATTAAATATTTTCCTTGCGTATTTTGAAAAAAAAACTTGCTTTAAACTAATAAATACTAAGAAGACTTTAAGACAAAAAACTCACGAAGTATACCTTGTATATACAGTTGCCTCGGACCTTTTAACGGACTTTGCCATTTTATTTTTGACAATATTTTAGTGCCCTTGCATAGGTAATGATACTCTAAATAATTTAATGATAAAAATGAATTTTCTTTTAAAGAAATAAATATAGATTGTGAGAAACTCTTTCCATAAATAATAAAAATGCTGTATTTTAACTTTACCTTAACAAAAATCATGTTTCCTTCATTGAAAGACTTTTTCCCTAAGCTATAGTTACTATTCGTAATGAAAAATACCTCCTTCAATATCCTGACTAATTTCCCTTTCTTTTCTTTGAGTGTACCTGCGTTCCTCGATGTGAGTTACTGCTGCGCTCGAGTGTGCGTGTATAACTTGACCACAATAAATTTTATTTGTATTATTTTGCCGGCGTCGACATCGTTTGTTTTGTCGCTCAAGTGCGAAAGCAACAATACAAAACGAGAGCCGAAAATAAAAATAATAATAAAACAGGGAACAGACGAAAAAAAAAGAAAAAAACGGAGGCAAAAGACAAGACAAAGGAGGATAGATCCGGAGACATAGACATACTCGTAGGGAGCTGCAGTTGGGGTCTATCTGGGACAAAGAGACCAATATCAGGTGCACTTCAAAGGAGCCATTGCTGCGATTCACTTTTAAATGTCATCAACTAATGAGCCGAAACCAAAGAACTGAACCACGGAGAGGGTCCTGGGCATTCGAGTTAATTAAATTCCCAGCCCCGTCCTGGCTAAATAAACATAATAGGACTGACCGTGCGAGTGTCGGTAGGTGCATTGGGGTTTTATTCGAATTTATTATCTCGCAATCCCTTTTCCCGGGCACAACAATGGAGTGCGTACAAATTAATAATGTCCGGGGAAAACAAAGAAGATGCTTTGTGTCCTTTGAGAACTCGAATAAAGCAAATACTTGGCTCGGGATAAAACTAATGAATCTTTGGGAAAGCATATTTCAGAATTTACCTTTGATTAAAAAGTGGTTTTCTTTGCTTTTATTAAATATTAGTTTCCCATCTCAAAAAGCCTTTGTTATTTCCACTTTGACTGCGATTGGCAGATTCGAGAGAACTACTTAAATATGTACTATAGTATAGCCTTTAATTCGGCTGACTATAACTTGTACATCGTATATCATATCCCTCAGCTTATTACGAGTATACCCATACGAGGAGCCAACAAACCGTAACTCAAACACCGCCGAGACTGAGGTTGCTGCTACTTTCTTTTATTTTAACTGCGTTTACTTTGCACGCAACATTTTTCACAGCGCACGCCGGGTGTGTGTGTGTGTGCGTGTGAGTGAGTAATGCCATCCTTTACCCCCCCCTCGCACACTCGCAGGACATGCGGAGTTGGTATTTGGTCAATGCTTCAGTTTTACGGTTCGTAATGCTTGTAATTGATTGTTAATGCCGCACTTAACCCAGACTCCAGCTGAGCTGGCCAAAAGGACAATCGTCCTGCGGCTGGCCGAAAAAGTGGGGCCTCGCATATTCTCCCGAAATGGGGAATCCCGCTCCTGCTCCTGCTTCTGTTTCCTTTTGTTTCGTGGCGTGCGTGGCTTGGCTTATTTATTATTTAAGGGCCGCGTTGCGTGTGCAATTGGTGAAATTCCTTTTTAAAAATAACTCTCAGAAATCAGTTAAGAATAACCAAATGAGGGGAAATAAGAAGAGCGGCAACAGTAGCAGCAGCAGCAAACAAACAGGGTCAAGGATCGTGGGGCTTATCGACGGATTATGAGCCTGGTTGGAGTTAAGGTTTATAGAAAGACTGTCAGCAGTTGATGATATTTTATAAGGATAATTAGAACATTAAACTCTAAGCTTTTGATAGTTATTTCCTCACTGTTAAGCCCTAAGATCTTTTACTTGTATTAGCAATTACTATGACGAATAAATAAAATAAACGAATTATGCATTTATAACTACAAATATTTACATGACAGAATCTGTACCGATTTACTTATCTTGCATCCAAGGCTCGGCTCGCATGGCAGGCAAAAAACGGATACGTTAATGCCGGCAATATAATAAAGGATAATGCAGCAGGAATGGCGGCATTCCTTGCCACACTAAGCAGCGCGCGGGCCCAGCTGAAATGACAATAAACAAAAATGCAGAAGCACAACTACAACTGCCGGGGCGAAGGATAACAGAATGTTTGCCAGATGGAGGGCTACAGGGATGTGGAGTGGAGAGATGGAATGGCGCAGAAATAGCAGAGAATGACAATTTGGAATAGCTGAAATGCTGCTCTTCTTGTTTGGCCTTTTCATTTCTTCGTCTCGTTTCGTTTCGTTTCGCTTGTGTTTTTCAGTTTTTCGTTTTTCGTTTTCGTTTATTGAATTCGCAGCATGGCAACAATGGCAGCAACTTTTGTTGCATGCTTCTCGGGGCCACCCACTAAGGCGAATATATCGTACTTTTGTTTTTAAACTCTTAAAGTGAGACTACAAATCAAAAGCAGCGTCTTGAAGAGGTGGGATGAAGCTTAAGCAGGTCTTTGGCATTTTATTTAGTAGTTTTTGTCTAAAAGAAAATGATTATTGCCAAGGTATAAGCTAGAGATATATTATTATCAGAAAATTCTGAAATAATCACCTAACAAACGTCCCCCTTTAAGTATATTTTTATATATTATTGATAGAGAATACCCACATTTGGAAAGCCATCTTCGATAGGGTAACTTAAAAGATAATTCCCTATATTCCTCAATCAAATCGAAACAACAACAACCGCAGCGAAGGGCTACAAACAATAGGTGGAGGTTAGGCGGAATGGGCTTTTGGGGCGGGTCTGGGCCAGCGCTACCAAAGTCGTTGAAATGAAAATGAAGATGAAATAAAATGGAAAGCACAAACAGGGGAAAAAAACTGAAAGTTTCTATGCTGTAAACGAAATTGAAAATGAACAAGCGGAGCGAACACGGACATGGACATGGGAAGCGGACACCGACACGGACACGGACATGACCGAGACCCGGACCCGGACCCGGACTCGGACTTTGCCAGAACTCAAGCCCGGATCGACACCTGCACTGAGACAAATAATGCTTATTAGTTCAAGGTAAAGAGGATCAAACTAAGATCTCTTGAATTTAAAAGTAAAAACATAAATATAACATATAAAAAATTATACTATTGATCATTAGTTATAGGTTAAGTTAGTTAAATGAAAAATTAAGTTCTTAACTGTTTTAAAATATTTTAGAAATGTGTCTAAAAGTATGCAACATAATGTTTAAATTACCAGTACAAGTTTTTTTTTAAGATGTAACACTTTGTAGCATAGTTTCAGACACCTTTTCAAGCGATTTCAAAACGCTAACGATAATCCTTGTTACGGGGATTTGTGTTTTTTTGGGATTCCGATGATTTTTGACTGCGTTGCCTCAGTGTGGACAGGGTCCGGTTCCACGGGGTTGTGCACACCACCGAGTGGTGTTGGAGGCGTTGGCGAGTATGGCTGAATGCCAGTGTGTGTCTGTGTTGGTGGGTGACGCAACAGTGTGTGTTTTTCCCGCTCTTCCATCCGCCATTCCTGCGAGCTGCTCTCGTCTTGTAATGAGCCGGGTAGAGAGAGCAAAAGGACACTGATGAACTTCGTCTTAACTAACCGAAATGCAGGAGCAGGAGGGGGGCGGTTGCCCAGGTGAGAGGGCTGCCATGGAACTAGGAATCGCTTAAAAGCAAATTGCGCTGAAAAGCAATCAGCGCATAAGTGCAATACAAATACAAACAAGCTTATTGCTTTTCCCGTTGTCCTCGCTCGCGCTCCTTCCGGTCAGGATGGCCCCTAATGGCTGGCATGGGGCATCTGGGGGGAGGACGGCTAACAGATAACGAAATGAGATGAAGTGTCCTGGCATTCTGATATATGGATATATGCTGGGTGCGATGTGCATCATCTTGAGTGACACATGGCCCCAGAATTTCTCGAAATGGATCGGGATTATCTTGAAGGTAGTGAAGTATCTATAGAAACCCATTCATGCATTTTCTAGCAACTGTTTCCGATTGTTTTCAAAACTTGTCTCAATAATAACATAGTTTAAATTGGATTTAATAATACACTATCGAGTGCCATGGCCGTAAACCCTTATTACTATTTATGATACCCATCTATTACCTTCAATCTGCTTCGCAAAGGCATTTCTAATGACCAATTACTCTGTGGCGGAGTACCAAGTCCAGGTCATGATGGCCTGCGAGTCCACCGTAATCCACCCGCCTTCGTGAACCGTGAACCGAGACCCGAGAGCCGTAAACCGTAAGCCCTGAACCGCCTAAACAGAAACCATAATCGCAGGCAATGAAATTCTGGATTGCAACGCATAACATAACACATTACACCGACGAGGACGAGGACGAGGACGAGGACAAGGAGGCGGAGGCGTTAAGCCCTCATCACTCGGAATCGCATTGGCGCTGTCCAAAAACCAACTGTCGACACCTGCAATGAGTGATCACCGCTCGCGGCTCGCATTACAATGCAAATACACAGGCGGGGGCCACGGGGCCACAGGGCTTATGGCCCATATGGCCGCCGGAGTTGGCAGCAAACGGCAAACACATTTAGCCCCGTAATGGACTTTTTTTATGGCATTTATAAGAGCGCCAAACAACGTCTTTTCGGCAGACAGACAGACAGACAGACAGTCAGACGGATGGAGGGTCCGTGCAATTCACTCTGCTCAGGTAATGCCAGGCAAGTGGCTGGGTATAAAAAATATAAAAAATCGAAATAAGTTAAACTAGCATTGAGGGGCCGTCAGTGGCACGGAGAATGCGTGTACATGTATGAAATATTTAAGCGCTATTCGCTGAATAGTTGAGCGATTTTTCTCGGGCTTCTTAAGCGGAGACAGTGGATATTCTTAAAGGTTTAAGCATGGTTAAGTTAAGGGATTAAAAAAGGCAGTAAAGACTCCAATAAGTTCTTGCATATAAAAATATACCTATAAATAATACTTAATTATTGAAACACATTCTCTGTTCTACTTTTTGTACTTTCAACAAAGTGTTCCTCCTACTTTTTCCGCCAATTATATCCCATTGTACGCCACGGTCTGAGCTTCCCGTTCCCGGATAATAACCTGATTGGTTTTTTAATAGCTTTCCCCATTGTTGCTGGCCTCGTTAAGTAGTTAGAAAGATAATTCGCATGCAATATTAAGGGGAACCCCGGCTAATACACCTAATAATTGCTTATCTGTAATTCATGTGTGAACTAAAATATGATACACCTCCTGAAGACCCCACTCCGGGCAAACGTAATGTGATACGGTCAATTTGGGTCAGTAACTACCAAAGCCAGCCGAGATTAATGAACATTTCAGAGGGATAGTCAGCGGGGAAGAGTTGGAAAAGAGACAGTTTAAGAGGTAGAATAAATACTGGCTAAAAACGAAAAAGATTGGTAATTCTTCAAGCTTTCAGTATAGAGTGAAGAGAGTTATTTTATATGGCAACATGTGTGCCGAGTTCCCAGTGAAAGTCGGAGGACAAACAAATAATAACTGTCGTCCTGTTCTACCGAAGGACACGTCAAAGAGTTTATGGATCAAAACAGAGCTCAGCTCTAATTGGCGCTTCCAGGTGGAACCTCCCCGTCACTTAAACCCACCTAACTACGTGTCCATTAAAAAGGACAACGTGCCTCTGTTTCGCAATAAACCTAATTGTCATAGGATCCCTAAGAAGTCCGCCCAACTATTTACTGTCGCGGTAGTCTGTTTTGGAACTGAGTTTCTTACCTAATATAGGGTTTCCCAAGTGTAATCATTGCAATTTCATAGAAAATTGGTTCTTGTTTGAAGTAATTGAAGTCGTAGCTTTGTTTTTTTAAATTGGCCAAGTTCTGTAAAATCCACTAACTATCCGCCGGAACCTTTAATCAACATGTATGGCTCGGATTCTAAATCCACCTGGACCTCGCCCCCACCTCAAGTCTATGAATTCCATTCCGACTATCCTCATTACTATTCTATTTCCAGGAGTAGAGCCCAACTCCAGCATAGACAACTCTCTATAGAGAGGTTTTCATTGAGGTTCAGGTTCATGTTCACGTCTATGCCCACACTGAGGGAAATATACTTAAATATTACTCTTGGATATACTTGAATTATAAAAGATATTCTCTAAGCAATTTAAGATGAATATAGAAGCATAATTTTTAGATGTTAACAAGGGAAATACATGGATATTGAGGTGATATTGTGATTATATATGTATACATGCATACAGACGTACTTAATTCAGAATTAAAACCATTTTTATTCAAGAATATTTGTTTTCAATTTTGGTGTAAGCACTAATGTATTCATTTTGATTTTTTTTGTCTCTAAAAAAAGGAAAAAATACTTAAACTAAAATGTTTTTAAAATTCCGTTCTCAAAATGAGCATAGTATGTATTTGAGAATGCGGATTCTCAATTTCCGCATGCCATAATTCTCTCTGTGTGTATATTATATTTGTTTATGATCAAACCTTTAAAATTCAACAAGTTATTAATAAGTGAGTAATATTTTTGGCAAGTTTTTTTTAATGAAATCAAAACTTATTTAATGCTTAGAATTTATAAGGAAATAAAAGCGAACCTGTTTAAAAAATCCGTAATAAAATTTGACTAAATCCTAGAGCTTGACTTTCTTAACTTCCTTTTTTTATTCTTGTTAATTTGCCAACTCTTGGCCTTCCTCTTTTTTCCGTGCACCTTCTTTTGTGGTAGATCCAATAAAATGTGCGAAAAAGTTGATGCGCGGCTCGCGATTGCCATTTATTTTTATTGCCGCACTTACCTGCTACTTAGCGCCACCCGCCTTCTTCTGCTGGCGCAGGTGGGCGTGGCCGTCACAGAAAGGAGTCGCGCCTGAGCCTGAGCCTGAGTTTGAGTTTTGACTTTTGCCTGCTTTTGGGGACAAGCGAGTGTTGTGAGTGGGTGTGAGTGAGCGTGAGTGGGTGGTGGTGGCTCTGTGTGCGTGGGGGTGTGCATGTGCGAGTGCGTGTGCGACTGGCACTTTAATCAGCAATGCCATTTGCTGCTGGCTTGCTACTTCTGCACAAGGATAACAGGATCCAGCGAGGAGCAGGTGTCCTCGTAGGCAAAAAAAAAAGAGGAAAGCAGAAGCGAACAAGAAAAGGGGGCAGAAATTCGCACATAACACTTCCCGGGGGCAATAAAGTCGCGCATATTTATAAGCCGGCGCGGCTGTCTCTCGATTTCCATCTAGGCGCTGCTTTATGCCAGCTTTTATGACCAGTCAGTCGAATGTATCGAAGCCCCGGCCCATTCGCACTTCGCACTCCATCCATTGACAATGACATCCTGCAGGCCTCCTGGCCAGATCTTCCCTTCGGATCCCTCGGATCCGTCAGCTGCGCCGCATTTATTTCGCATTTGGCGTTTTATTGCGCAAAATTGAAGGCGCACTTTATTGCCGACTGGATTTTTGGCATAAACAGAATTTATGCATATACAATATACTCGAAAAAAAAACACAAAACAAAAAAATTGCCCCCGGACGTGACGAACTCGGCGGCCTGGCCCTTCCACATGGAATGCCAGGGAACTGGGCATGGGCATGGCATGGGAATGGAAACAACCCGGGGAGCAAAAGTTTTTAATTTGCTTAGACACGACGGCAAGTCTGCCGCTCAGCTAGAGCGTCTAACTTGGAACTTGGAGCTGCTCCTCGAGCCTGCTGCTCTGCTCCTAGGAGAATCGGGCTTAGGCCGGCGCTATAGCCTTTGCAGCTTAAAGCAGATTAAATTATCGCATTTTTCTCCTTATTTTTATTCTGTCCTGCTTGGGCTCCTGCTCCTTATCCTGCTCCTTATCCTGCTCCTTATCCTGCTCCTGGCTGGCTGATTCGATTTTTTTTTTTTGCCAAAGTAAAAAGAAAGCAACAAATCGGCGGGCAGGCGGCAAAAGTTCGAATAAATTGAGTGAAAGTTCGCATTTGCCTTAAACATTTTCGCTGCCTTCCTTTTTTGGGCCGCCTCGTGGAGTCAACTTGAAAATTTATGTTCCCTATTGGCCCAGGTGTGGATGGCTTTCATCTTTTCGCATTTCTCGTGATTCTCGGGGCTATGAGCATTTTTAGAAATAAGTTTGCCACTTCGCCGTGTGGAATCCATGCCACGACATACATTTATTTGTGTCGACTTGTGAGTGGAAAAACGAAGATCGAAGTCGGGCTACTCTTGATACGGATTTTGTATTAAGATTTTCAATAAGTTTGTGTGAAATTTAAATGTATTTTGGGACTTAAAATAAGTTCTTAAGGCTATAAAATTAAAGGTAATGCTGGGCTTATGTTATTTTGGAGGAGAAGGAGTCTATTTTACAGTTTACTTAATATTTAGGTAACAACTTGCACTTAAAAGTAATTATATTTAAGTCTTAATATATCTTCATTTAGTTTATTAGTAAATACAAGTTTTTAGGTTTCTTTTGGAATTTAAAAAATATTTATAAAGTTTGTTTTAGACTTTGAAACATGATCTGTTGCACTTTTTAAGAGTTCCGTACAGTTAATTGTTTTTAATTCCTGGCAGCAACAGTCTCCAGGCTTTCACACCTCTCTCATACACACACACACACACTGCACACTCACATTTACACAAAACTTACTAATTGAATTATTGCGCCCCGAAAAATATGCTAGGTTCCTCCAGTTGCAGGCGAATCAATTCACTTTTCCAGTTGTCGTCTCACTTCTCATTGTTTACATTTCACCAGCGAACCATCGCTGTAAATTCTCCGTTTTCTAGTTTTTATTCGTCAAAATTCGAACCAAAAACCAAAAAAAAAACAATAGGAGAGTGGCACTCAGACGTGTAACCGAAAAAAAAAACAACAACACTCGACAGATGCAATTGACGGAGGCACGCTTTCGCGGCGCGTTTTGATTTCGCTTTCGCGGGAGCGGGAAGGACGAAGACGATCCACCTGATATCAAGTATCCGCCGCGTACAACACGAGCGAGGGAACGAGGAACGAAGGAACGAGCGAACGCGCAAGCCGTTTAACTGACCAGTCTCAATGGTTCGCTTAATGGCAATGTCAACTCCAATTTCGCAGGCAATGCGAGGCGATGCGATGCGATGCGAATCGAATCGTATCGAGTGATTTCCAGTCTCTGTCCGCGTGGACAAACCACAGCGCTTGATATCCCAAATAAAACTGAACTGCCGAGCACTCGAAACTCGGCCAATGACTCGTCTTCCGAGCCGGCGCCGAGCCTTCGGCCTTCAGCCCTTGGGTTCCACACACCCCCGCGCTCGCCGACGCGTCGCGACGCGCACCTTTGCCAGGTCGCACGAAGGCCTCTCCGCTCGTCCGCTTGTCCGCTTCCCCACTCGGCTCCGTTCCCCGCTTCCGTTTCCCGCCGCCTCTCTGGGTCGCTCGACTTCGGCTTTGCCAGCCTGCGGACCTCGGCAAGGACACGCAGGCGCAGAGTGGCCGCTGTGGAACGCGTCTGTGGATGGCGTCCGTGTCAGAGATGAGAAAGCGTGTTTAATGGCTGAGGCTTTGCCCCTTTAAGGTATTTAAATAGATTCCTATATTCTTGATATGAAAATATGCTTTATACCCTATTTAGACTGCCGCTTAAAGTCACAATGCACAGCTTTTGGGGTGAAAAGTCGATGTTGCGACTATTTCGAGTTGTTGCGGTTGCGGACCCAGTCTAAACAGAGTATTAGCCAAGTTCACTTGTCTGTAGGAGCCACTAGTTCACAGAGACTTAACTTAAAGATAAAATTCCTATAAGTAACTCGCGGACTAAGTTTGTTTAGAAAATCTGCTGCACATTTGTTCGCCTTAAAAGCAGTAGCCTTATTAAACCTTAAACAATTTTAGTAGTTATTAATAAGTTTGACCACATTTGCTTGATAACAAAAGTAAGTTATTGGACATAAAACCTTAAATTTCAAGAATACAAATTTTAGTTACTGGCACGCCTTTCTTTCCTTTATTTTTTAAATAATTTATTTATATAAACAATTTACATACATATTATTTATTTATATTACTTACAATCCACTCATTTTCGTGGGCAGCCAGCATCGCTGGCCATTCCCCTTGTGGACTCCATTGGGGTCCTGCGGCTCGTGCGACGCCTGCGAGCGACGGGACAGTCGGGGCCGAAAGGCTCGCAGCGCTGCAACTGCAAGTGCAGCACGAAGGATCCTTCGCCGCCGCCGCCGACAGAAACGACGATATTGACGAAGACAGAAGTCGCGACTGCCTGCTGTTGCTCCTTCGCCTGCCCCTGTCCCTGCTCCTTCGCCTGCTGCTCCACCAGCTCCTCGTGTTGCCGATGCTGCCGCCGGACAAGTTCAAGGGAATTTCGCGCGACAAATACATTACACATGCACCGCCAGCGAGTGCAGGCAAATTAAGATGACAGCAGCAGACCAGGCTTCCCCATACCCATCCTACCCATCCCCATCTTCATCCCCAGGCCACAGTCAACGTTCCCCCAATTTGGCCGGGTTGGCTGCATCTTGAACTCGGCCAGTGTGTCACTCTCCTCCGGGTTCCTTTCTCGCCGTCGCCAACTGGAGACAGAGAGAGAAACGGAGCAACATAATTAGTTAAATTGTTTATATAAGAATAAGTATAATTAATATTAACTATTGGAATAAGAGAAAGGAATTCATAGAATATAAATATATATATATATATAATCCTCGAAAGAGAGAAGCTATCTCCATGGAACTATCTTATGTTAATGATTTTAACCACAAATTTAAAGTTTGAACTAATCAAAATATGTACATATAAGAACATAGGAACTAAGTACGAGTCCTAAAACCAAATTATGTGTTTTTACAAATGGATTTCATATATTTTAGGAAACCGTTTTAGCTTTAATTTAAGAAGAGCATTTTCTATATATCAAATATTTTAATCGGTGAAATTCAGAGCCTCTTTTTATTGTGAGTGTACTAAGTAGGATGTCTTATTTTTGGGTGGAACTCCGACCTTATAAAGTATATACATTCCATATAGTTTGGTTCAAATGCCCTTTACAATGTTGTTTCTGAAGACAAACATATGTTACTCGATATATGTATGGTTGATGCTGAAAAGTACCTTTCTTTCCAATTATTATTCTAGAAATATATTTTGATCCTCCTCCTGTTTTCTCAACACTTTCTGTGTTAATATTTAAGAATTCTTTTTAATTCGTTGTTACGTCTGTGGTGATGGCAAGTCATCACAGCCACTGATCACGAATCAGAGGTCTGCTTCGCTCCACCATGTCAGTAATTACCAGCGATTGGTGTGGTGCCTCGAGTGCCTTGCTCTGTGCCCCGCTTCCAGATTGAATTTGCTGCGCGCTGCACTTTGCTGACTTTGCTTTACTTTTGCCGTGACTTGCCACTCGGACTCGAATGCCTCGGCTGTGCGGTGCGGTGGTGGGGAAATCTCTTACGGCTGCTCACTTCAACGGGTTTCCTTCGAGTTGCTGTTGCAGTTGCTGCTGCTGCTGCTGCTGCATGTTGCTGCTGTTGGGGTTGGCTGTCCTAAGCCCTTTGCACTCACTTCGCTCGGTTCGCGCATCGTCGAGCAGCATCAAGTTGATTTTCCCCCCATCCTGGCTTGGGCTGCCTCCTCCCTGGCGGAAGTTGTCATTAAAATATTGCACTCAGCCAGCCAAAAAGCGAGCTGCAACTCTGTTGCATGCAGGTGGTGGCGGGGAGAAGTGCCGAAATGCGGCGAAGGCGAAGGGGTAACTGGTGGAAACGCGGCATAAAAAGTGCAACAATATCGAGGCAGCCTCGGTGGAAAGTTTCTGCATTTATGGGAGGTCGCAGCGGCACAGCGGCAGCTGCAATCCACTGACAGTGTCCTTCGTCCAGAGTCCTGCGCCCTGTGTCCCTTCGCTGCGGCTGAGCAAGGCTATCTTCCGTCTTCCCGTCGCTTCAAGCTGACAGCCAAATCGCAGCAGTCCCCTCTATGAGCCATTAAAGTCTCATTTAAATCAAGAGAGGACTCTGACAAGCGTTGGCCTTCGAGCGTATTCCTATAAGGGGTAAATAAGTAAGGACACGAGACACCATGTGTCCCTGAACTCTGGAATGCCCTGCGGCTTCTGGTCTTCAATCAAAATATTCCCAACTAGAGGTTCTTGGATAAAATAGAAGATAAATCTCTTACAAAAACTCATTTAAACACTTACGTAATACGTATTTCGAGCCTCCTACTAAAACTAATTAAGGTGCTTATTATTAAGAAGGATTAAATAAACAAGGTTTCACTTTGAACTAATCGCATTTATGAAAATGCAGTGCTGTTTTCGCAGGTTATCGATGAAACCGAAGGCACCAGCGATTGATCCTGCCCGGGGTTAAGTGTATCCTTGCCGGGAACGCCACTGCCTCTTGCTGCCTTGCTGCTGCCAGGCCTTTGTTCCCTTACTGGTTGCTGCTTATCCGCCGAGCTGCTGCAGCCATTGTCCTGGCCGCCTCCTTTGTCTTAGTGCAACAGCCACAAAATGCAACTGCGACGGCAGGGTGGAGGCGGGGTTGCAGGAGGCACGCGGAGGCTGCATTGTTAGTGCCGACGTTCACCTGAACGCCTACTGTTGCGCTCCGACGACTCCAGTCTCCAGTCTCCTCCCTTATCCCTGTTATTGCCTTGCCAAGTCCTGTAATGTCTTCGTCGCGTCTCGGTGCCGCTTGGTGTTCCTACACAGAGCCTGAATTTGTATTAAAAGTAGGGCTTACTTTGGGGATCTTTGGGGTGTTTGAATCTTAAACGGGGCAGAAAAATAAGGGTTCGTGTTTTCAACAGAATATTACCTTTAATATTATCTAAAAATCAAAAATTGGCCCCTTGAAATGTAATTATTGTAAGCTGTTGGAAATAAAGAATAATATGGCAACGCCGTCTGTCAGCTGATCTCGATAGCCGATAGTCTGCGAGCAACTTCATATCGTGTATATCGATAGTACCTAAGTAGATTCTGATTTTGTATTTCGCCGCGAGTGTTCGCGTTTCCTATTGTGCATCTTCTATTCCTAATTATTACTCCCAATAAACAGTTACATTTATAACATAAGCAAAGCCTGAAAAGATCGCTACTATTTTGTTTTTTCAAAGTGTGACTGCCAAAAGACTGAGCTGCGCTTAGCTCCTCACGCCTCTGCCTTTCAACTCAAGTAAAATAAAATACAATTTATTTGTATATTGTTTTGCTGTTGACAATTGCGCGACTGCAGAGCGCAACTTCTTCGCTGGCTGCCTGGCTGCCGTTTGGGCGGAAGTGTGGGGGCGGTGTGTGCACTGTGGAGTCGACCCGTTTTAAAGGCATATCGATATAAAACTTTGTTATTTAATAGTAGAAAAAAAATCATAAAACTTGGGAAACTTCCCGGGTTCAAACGAACATGCTCAGGAGAGCACTTTCAGGCGAGCGGCATTGCCAAGATTAGCTTAGAAGGCTTCCAAGTACACCAAAGAAACGAGAAGACCCTGAAAGGATGCTGCGGGAGTCCTCATGTCAGCTCATAAAGCGTATGTCCACAGGGAAGACGTGGTCTTCATCAAGGCGGATAACGTGAAGCTGCCAAAGAACATGAAATATCGATGATAGGAAATCTATAACTATTACGGAAATATAAGATCTCAGAGACACAGTCAAGAAAGCATGAAAATCCTTATAATTATGCTGATTATACAAAGGAAATTGTTAAAATTTTCTATTATTCGATGAAAATATAAGTAATACGAAAGTAACATATCCTACTTAAACTTTATTCTCCCCTTAAGAGCTGTTACTTGCCACATGACACTTGTAGTCTGGCCTTCAGCTAATGCCACCCAAGTAGCACAAAATAATAATAGTTGTAACGACTTTTAAAAACGGGTTTTTTTGGCCAATAAAAGTGGCCTTCGGCCCCACAGTGGTGGGTGTGGCGGCGGGGTGGTAGGTGTTGCTGGGCGGGTGTGCGTGTGGCATGTGCCTCATTAGTGCTACATTTTCGGGCAGGCGTCCATTGTCTTGGATTGCCTCCCAAGTGGCAACTGGACGACATGACGATGCGCACATTTAATTGCGTTTCGGGTTTGATTAAACAGAAAGTAGCAGCAGCAGCAGCAGCAGCACCTAAAATAAGGCCAAGTTGCTGCGCATTGTCCAAACAATTCTGGCTGCAAAAAAGGCATTATGCAAGCGCCATTATTATCGCGAATAAAGCGATAGGTATTCCCAAGAGGCGCCAGGATATACGGAATATATGGTTATGAAATGTGTAGAAACTCAAATGGTAAGGAGCTTGCCTTAGATAAGGGAATAAGGACATTTTACTGCCTTTTCTTTGTTTTTCAATTCAAAAAGGCCCACAAATATCTAAAATACACATGAAATCAAATATATATCAAAAAAGCCACACCAATTTGCTTTGCGAGGTGTTAACCCTAAGTAGCCTCGTTTGCAACGGCTTCTAACAAAGCAAATATACGAAAACCATAATTTTTTGGCACAACAGGAATATCATTTTCAATCGCTTTGACACATTTTACTTTACATTTTATTAATAATTATTTTGTGGCAACCAATTTGCTTTTCTTTGACAAAGGCAAGTCACTTCACTCTCAATGTGTGACAGCCGTCGAACTGTTCATTTTGTCCTTTGTTAGATGCATCAAGAGCAGATGCCTTGGCCAAGCAATTTTTAATTTGCTGCCATTGCCGATTTCGTTCGTTTCGTTTTTGTGCGAATATTCAATCAATGGTAATTAATCATGGAATCAGGGGGAGAAAATGTTTGAAAATACCAAGAACCGTATGCAATTCCTAGTCCAGAGTCCAGAGTCCAGAGGCAGCAGTGCACTCAAATCGGCTCAGGAATGATCCAAAAATCAATTTGATTATTGCCTGCATGGGAACAAAAGTCCAGGGCTTATGATAGGCTTCCCTGTATGCGAATTTCGAGTATTGCCCACAGAAAAAAAAGAGCCAAAAACGAAAAACCAAAAACCAAAAAGCGAACCAAGATGTAGCTCTAAGGAGCTATCCGGTCAGGGAACAATGCAGCTGCAGTGGCCAGGAAGCCAGCAATGGCTTTTGGGCCCAAGTTAATTAAGCAGAAGACAAATGTGAGTGCAGTGCCCAATTGTAGGTCCACACCATAATTAATATCCATCATGCGTGTGTGTGTGTGAGGATATTTAAGCCACAATAGGGGAAATACGCAAACAATGGCCGCCACGGGCATCTATCAGCGTCAGAAGCGACTCATTACAATATAATATTTCGCCTTTCCCGGCTCATTATAAAATGATCAAATTTTGACAAATTTCAAGCATTGTTGTCGCGCCTTCATTATTACTACTTGCCAAGAGCAGCGGCACTTCGCCGAGAACGAAAAGTGCGCACGCAAACCCATTGAACGCGTCTCGTCAGCCACGCCACGCGGCGTATACGCGATGTTGGCAGCCCGTTTTGAATGCATTCTAGTGCGTTGAGCAAAACTGTCTATTGTGGTTACTCGGCTCCCCATTGTTATTGCTCCCGCTCCTGTTGATGTTGTTGTTGGTGCATGGCACACACGCACACACTGCAAAGCAAACAAAGAACTATGGCCGAACGGTGCGCGAAACGAAAGTAAAACACACCGGTTGGGCGGCCATTAAAGGGCTCAAATAGATCTCAACACCCTAAATAGTGCATTCATAATATACTAACTTTAATATCAACTATATTATAATTTATATATTAATTTAAGAGTTCATTTTTGTCTGATATTAAGGACTAGCATTAATTATTCTTCAATTATAACTCGATAGAATATGTATATGGGGCTCCCAAATAATTGGTATTTTCTGTTAATAGGTGACTCATGTGTTTTTTGTTAAATCAAGTAAACAAAAATATAATTAGAGAAGATTTTTGGCTATATGTTTCCATTTTGTGCAAATATTCCATGGCTTTTAATTAATAAAATTTGTGGAAGCTTGTCGGTTTTATTTATTTTCTTTGTCGATCCGTATTAGAGAGTGATGTGTCGGATTCGATAACTACACTATCGTACATTGTAATCATACTATCGATATATCGTAATCATAATATAAATACTAAAAGCTAGAGTGACCGTGAGGCTGGCCTACTACAAATTGAATATAAATCGTTTATTGGGTCACTTTTTCTTTTAGATTGCAATGCTCAAATTTATTTATATCGATCAATGACAGTTATATAATATATATTATTATGTAGCAGTGTTTGGCTTTTGTTCCAGTATGAAATAATATTATAAATGATTATCAGGAGCAGTTGTCGTTTGTCCGCGATTGCAGTTTGTGTTTGGATTAATGTTTTGCAGCGATTTTCTAATTTAGAATCCAAGTTTTGTTTAAGCAACTCTGCTACAGTTTGTGGTGCTTGGTATTTTGTAGCTTGGAGAATTTTTACTGTGTGGTTTGTAAATTAGTCGACCTCCTCGATGGCGGGGCCAGGAGCAGCAGGTGCTTCGGGCATGAATCCAGGACCGCCGGGCATGAATCCAGAAACGCCGGTCATGACAGCGTTCTGGTAGAGCTGGGCGATAATCGGGTCGCACACAGCCTCCAGCTCCTTCTGGCGGCGCACGTACTCCTCCTTGGTGGCCAGCTGGTTGGCATCCAGCCACTTGATCGTCTCGTTGCACTTGTTCAGCATGACGGTGCGGTCAGAGTCCGAGACCTTGGTCGAGATCATGTTGTCCTCGTCGAAGGTGGCCTTGATGTGGAAGCAGAACGCCTCGAGGTTGTTCTTGGCGGCGAAGGTCCCCTTCTGCTTCTCATCCTGGTGGCGATACTTCTCGGCCTCGTTGACCATGCGCTCGATGTCCTCCATGGACAGACGGCCCTTGTCGTTGTTGATGGTCATCTTGCACTCCTTGTTGCTCGAAAGCTCCCTAGCAGTCACGTTCAAGATGCCGTTGGCATCGATGTCGAAGGTCACCTCAATCTGGGGCACGTTACGGGGTGCGGGCGGGATGCCCGCCAGCTCGAACTTGCCCAGCAGGTTGCAGTCCCGGGTCACGGCGCGCTCGCCCTCGAACACCTGGATCATCACGCCGGACTGGTTGACCTGGTAGGTGGTGAAGGTCTGGGTCTGCTTGATCGGGATGGTGGTGTTGCGCTTGATCAGCACGGTCATCTCGCCGCCGGCGGTCTCGATGCCCAGCGACAGCGGGGCGACATCGAGCAGCAGCAGATCCCGCACCTCCTGCGACTTATCGCCGTTCAGAATGGCGGCCTGAACGGCGGCCCCGTAAGCGACAGCCTCATCGGGGTTGATCGATTTGTTCAGCTCCTTACCATCGAACAGATCCTGCAGCAGGCGCTGCACCTTGGGAATGCGGGTGGAGCCACCGACCAGCACGATGTCGTGGATGTCCGACCTATCCAGCTTGCCGTCGCTCAGAGCCCTCACCACGGGTTCCATGGTGCTGCGGAACAGATCGGCGTTCAGCTCCTCGAAGAGGGCACGGGTGATCGTGGTGTAGAAGTCGGTGCCCTCGAACAGGGAGTCGATCTCAATGGTGGCCTGGGTGGCCGAGGAGAGGGTGCGCTTGGCACGCTCGCAGGCCGAGCGCAGACGACGCAGGGCGCGCTTGTTGGTGGTCAGATCCTTGCTGTGCTTGCGCTGGAACTCCTCCACGAAGTGCGTGACCAGACGGTTGTCGAAATCCTCACCACCCAAGTGGGTATCACCGGCGGTGGCCCTGACCTCAAAGATACCGTCGGCGATGGACATAATGGACACATCGAAGGTGCCGCCACCCAGATCGAAGATGAGCACGTTGCGCTCACCAGCGGCACCATTCTTGTCCAGGCCGTAGGCAATGGCCGCAGCCGTCGGCTCGTTAATGATACGGAGCACATTCAGACCGGCAATGGTGCCGGCATCCTTGGTGGCCTGGCGCTGAGAGTCGTTGAAGTAGGCCGGGACGGTGATGACCGCGCTGGTCACAGTCTGGCCCAAATAGGCCTCGGCAGTCTCCCTCATCTTGGTGAGCACCATCGAGGAGATCTCCTCGGGGAAGAAGGTCTTCTTCTCGCCGTTGTAGGTAACCTCGATCTTGGGCTTGCCATCAACGTCGACCACCGCGAAGGGCCAGTGCTGCATGTCCGACTGGACGGTGGCGTCCTCGAACTTGCGGCCAATGAGGCGCTTGGCATCGAAGATCGTCTGGGTCGGGTTCAACGCCACCTGGTTCTTGGCGGCATCGCCGATCAGACGCTCCGTATCGGCGAAGGCCACATAGGATGGTGTGGTGCGATTGCCCTGGTCGTTGGCGATGATCTCGACCTTGCCATGCTGGAACACTCCCACGCAAGAGTAGGTGGTGCCCAAATCAATGCCAACAGCAGGAGCCTTGGACATCTTGTGGTGTTGAATGGGAAAGTCCTTGAAAAAAAAATATAATAAAATATAATTTAATTGCTACTTCACTTTATTCTGTCGAGCGGTCACGTCCGATCAGATTTTGATTTTCAAATACTTAGGTGTGAATATTCTAACAATTCTGAACTGGCCTACTAAGTTTCTATATGAACCATTTATGAAATAGTAAATAATGTTCAGTGTTACTAATTGTAAGAGTAAGAGTAACTTACTGATTTTTAAAATAGTGTTAGTTAACATCGGCTTACCATAAGTTTAACACTGTGTATCGGTATTATATAACTATCGGTATTGTATTGTTATCGGAATCTGATGGCAGTGTGACCCTCTACGAGCCTTCTACAATAGCTATTCCAATAGGACTTTAATGGAATTAAAGTTTTTGTTTCTGAGTTATAAGTTACTGCCAGAGCTATTTTTTACCTAATAAATTCAGTCTAGCATTATTTTCTCCTGGCTCCTGTAGTTAATGCAACGAAAGGAAACATTTACGCCATCCTAGCCGTAGTAGTATTGCCCCCAGTGTCAATGCCCTCGGCCGACAACTAGTCACAAAGGTAGGAAAATCTCAAAAATTCCCGCCTCTATGCGGGTCAGCAAGAGTCTGGCGGAAATAGTAATGCTGATGAAAAAAGTGCCATTTCATTGCCACAGACGCCGCCAACGCGTTGCAACGTCCTGGCATTTAACTGTGCAGAGACAAAAACATTCCCAGATATTTTCTGGAGATGCCACAATATAATTTCTTATCGTTAAATTAATATTATTGTTTTGTATATTCTGTATTTGCCATATTTGGCATTTTGTTTATAAAAAGAATGTATCAAAGTAATAATGGTAATCATTTTTTTCAGTGCCCCAACGAATGTTTTGTTCGAGTGAGTGACGGCGGCGTGGCCCAAGGGACGACAGAGCTCGCGCCTAGTTTCATTTTTAATTTATTGATGATTTTATCAGCGGCCAATAACAAACCACAATGGCAGAGCATGGCCAACTGCACTAACAGCCAATAATGGCAAACAAACATCTCGGATAAAATGCTAAATGAACAGCAGCATAATAAAAATTCGAACAACAGTAATAACTATGCTTTTCCTCTGCTTTATATGCGAGGTATTTGGACCGAAAATGAATGAATATTTATTATTAGAAGACTTTACTCCAATCGATGCCATTTTCTGCCAATTATTGAATTTATGAAAGCGATTCAGAGCTAAAATTAATGTATATATACTTACACTATGAATTCTTTAAATTGTAAATCTACAAAAATTAAAAAATTAAATTTAATTATCAAGCTTTTTAAGGCTATTAGTAATTCTGTATCTATTATCTATCTATTGTATATATTAGTAAACTGTATAATATGTATTTATGGTCTTAATTAATTAATTAATTCCCAAAAAGTTTACATTTTCTCCTGTCTGCTTGGTTTGAAATAAAATCAAACTGATCCCAAAATGTTAATCGTTTTACAATCGTTTTGCGGAAATATTTTGTGGGTGCCATTTTCGGTGTATATTCCAGACTAGATGGTGTTGAACGAGAGGAGAGGGGGGTTCACGGGAAATAGGGGAACCCCGGCGCGGGCAGGTGTCGGCCATTCGCAATAAATGGCAAATGCCCGGAATCAGGCGTGAGGCAGGTGCGCGAACGTCATCAGCGGCTGAATGGCGAGCCCGAAGTCCACTGCAGTGCTTACAAATGCAAATTGAAACCTGATAATTGGTCTCACCTGTGTGTGGCTGTCGCTACCTGTGAGTATGTGCGAGTGCGTGCAATGGAAAAAGAAAACTGTAGAGCAAACAAATTCTGAGAGTCCAAAGAAAGCGTCTTTAAGAAAAGCATTCACATTAAAAACTTTTGTTTTCTCTTTTAAAAATATTAATTAAATGAATTAAGTAAAGAATCAAATTTCATTGATTTTAAAAATATGTGCAATTAAAGTGTCGCATTTAATTGCAATACATATATTTAATTGCGAACAATTATTATTGCTTTGCTAATGCGAGAGAAAATGTTCCTGTCACGTGCATATGGCAAATTGCATCCTGGCACTGCGAGGACTTGTTTACGCTATTAACATCGCAAGGCGGTGTTTATGGGGAGCCATAATAACCATGTTTGACATAAGGAGTAGTTTATTTTCCATAGTTGCCGAGTTACCAAAACAGCTTTGCAGTTCCCTCCTTACTGGCAGCTGTCAGAGACTATTTTTGCCAAAGCAGTTGGTCCTTGTCTGATTGAAGTGTGCCAAGCCTTGAGGTAAACAACATTTAATTGCGCATTTTATATAGCTGCAAAGACAATGGAAAAAATGCTTTGCTTGGTAACGGTAACGGTAAAGGTAATGGTGGGCTATTTAAATTGAAAAACATTGTTCCAAACAGTAAGATGCTCGAACAAGTACCTAACGTGTCTGTGAATGGGTTCTGAAATACATTTCCTTAAATCTAGAATCATTTTCTGTTACTTAAATGCTCTTTAAGAGACCCAAAAAAAGAGGGGAAAAATGCACGCAATCGCATGTGCAGTGACACTGATTTAATTTGAAGGAAACGCACGCTTTTTTCCACTGTGCCCTGGCCCAGGACACATCCCACATCCATATGTTGATGCGACTGTGGGCGTAGATTAATTCACTCAACTGTAAAACCGCTCATTGCTGCAACATTCACGCAGGGGCGCGTCCTGCGGTCGGTGGCGTTGGCCAGGACATGCCACGCCCCATTCGGCCTATTCGATATACACGCCCAGCGAATTGATACTCCCGAGGCGCACAATCAAGTGGCAGGAACAGTGCCCCCTCCTCGATTACGATTCCGATTCCCGAAGTAATTCTCTAATTATGGATGTGCTTGGGTTGAGTCTGGATAAGGCGGCATCAGAGCAATGATCTGACTTGATCTGAATTGACATTTAAAATATTTTTTCATATTCTTAGTCTCAAAAAAAATCCTCCAGTCCCTGGCCCAGTGTGCACTTCATATAACTGATGGGCCTGCAGGCACAGGAGCACAGGCCAAGTGAGGCGCACAGAATTGGACTACTAATTGCCAATGCATCCGTCCAATGTGCGTGGCAATATGGAATATGATCCGCTCAGGCGTTGCAAAAGCTGCTAAGTCGCCGCCTGCTGGCCACTAAATCGAATATTCCCGCAGGCGAAGCCTACCTAATATTTCGCTTTAATAATTGTTCCTGTCAGGCCGCGATATCCTTGCCCGCCTGTTTGCCACACTGTTTAATTGGAATTAAAGGCAGGCGGCGATATTTCGGGCCAACAACAAACTTCTCCCGTGTCAAAAGTGTTACCACTCACCACTTGGCAATTGCTTTGTTGGCTCCCTCCGTTTGAAGGCTTCTTTAAACATGATCCCGCTTTGTGTGCTCGGCTTCCTTGAGAAAATGTAAGCCGCCTCTGTCGACTTTGCAGCTACCAAGCCTTCCTTCCCGCTCCAAATCCCGCCACATGCCACAAAGAGGCAGAGGCGTTGCGAGTACACAACGAAAAATTACTCACTAGGCGAGGTTAAAAATATTTAAATATATTTTTCCTGACATAAACACGGTCATATAATCATATTTAATATGAAAAACTACTATTTTTTTAGCTACTCAGTGGTACCTGGCTTTCAGAGTTACTTCCCCAAGGAGCATATTGTGGCGGCTCCCTTTGCCAGTTGGCTTTGTTGGCTTTGCGGCTCAGCAGCCTGGCAAATGTTTGCCGCCATATGCATAAAATATACTGAAGGAAGAAGCTGGAGCTGGAGCTGGAGTCATCTTCTAATAAGCTGCCTTCCTTCGCCGGTTCCTTGAGCTGTGTTTTTTTGTGCTAATTGTTGCCACAGTGCCCACTCCAAAGGGGCTCCCTTTGGCTGCCTTGGTAATTTTTAAACAAACTTTGCGACATTTGCGTTCGCTTTTCGTTTGAAGCGGCGCCTCCAGCATTGTCGCTGGTAGGCGAACTAATTACATTTTCGTTTTCAATTAGAACAAAGCAAGGCGAACGGCGTTTTTGGTCACCAGGGTATGGGCCTCATTAATTGGTATCTGCAGCGGTTACTCAGCGGCAAGGATCTTGCCAACCTTTGGTAGTGGGAACTCACTCTTGTAATTAATTTTAAGACATATAAATATATAATAGTAGATGATCTTGCTTATTTTAGTCAGAAATCTATAAACTTAATAAAGGATATATATTTTATTAAATGATTCCAATTATAAAATATATATTAACTATATAAATGGGGTTTCCCTTGAACTCAGGTTAGAGTTAGCAATTAACTGGTTTCTCTTAGCTTTGCTTTCTAAATTATTTAAAGCCCGAGCCCCAGTAATTACATTTCGGGCCATAATTGGGTCTCGCTGCATTCTCTGGAGTATCTGAGATGAATGGCAGTAACTTCGTTAGGCCAATGAATCGATCTCGGCGACTAAGACCCACGACCCACGACCTACGACCCCCAAATGAATGCATTAAAAATTTGTTAACCGGCAAATGTCACCGAGGGAAGCCCCGGAATCAATTGTTTGCCTAATGCAATTTGCTCGGCTGTGGATTTGAATGCAGATGCGGATGCGGAAGCAGATGCTGGTGGAAGCTACAGCTCATCCAAGGACCAAGGTATTCATTCAACAATCAAAACCCAAAGTCGCTGGCCAGGGAGCAGTGGGTGTGGCAGTGGGCGACGTCGCCGCTCGTTTGGGTCACTCTTGATGACGACAATTTGCATGTCAAGTCCATTAGGAGCATGTTATCAGCCAGCCATCCATCCTTCCACCGCAGGAGCTGCGCCTGCTTCCCGTTTCTTCGTATCTCCGTGTGTTTTTGGTTTTCTTTTTTTCTTTTTTTTTGGCTGCACTTTACTCTGCGTTCTTCGGCCAAGGGTTTCTTCCCCCTTTCTTTTTTTTGTTGGCTTGTTAAGCGCAATTAGTCGGTATTGACCATTCCCACACACAACCCACAGCCGAGCACAGAAAAATATGGCTCAAAAAGTGACAAGTGCTGGCCTGGATTTACTGACTGTAACCCCGTCACATTTATGGTCTTTTAGCAAGCAAATTAACTTATTTTGGGAGTTTATTATGGGAATGACCGTACAAATAGGTGAATTAATAATTAAGGAGAAGCTTAAATTAACAATTGTATTATAGGAAAGCATGTACATATATACCTATATGTCTGTCGCAAGATTATAAAATTAATTGAAGTCACACTGATGTGGCTTCGATGGTAAGCTCCCCTGAAATTCTAGACGTTACATTTTTGCCACTTTGCTCTTTTTCACCTTCCCCACCCCACTCTCCCCCATCAGTCTTTTCAATCAACAAATTAAATAACAACACCGAAGCCATTTTCGATGAAGCCAGCGCAGATTGTTTATTAAAATCGTAACTTTTATGGAAAGTTTCCCAAAATTTAGACAACCGCCTGAAAGCATGCAATATCCAACGCATTTTGATAATTAAATAATAAATATCTGGGCTTGAGTTGTTTTAGGTTATTTAATATTAAGTCTCTCTCCTTTACGACAAAAATATTTAAAGTTGATACAAAAGGTTTCTCTATTTTATAATGTAAGCGAAAGTTTTTAGTTTAAAGAATGTTAAGAAGTTAAAGTATACATATTTTTGTTGTGAAATATTTCAATATAACCAGACAAATTTATTTGTTTTACTATTTTTGGGAACATTTAGTGCTGATTTTGATGATATATATTATGTATATAATATTTAATATATAATATAATTAAAAGAAACAGACAGAGCGCTTTCACTTCTGTTAGTTCATACTTCAACCAAATTTAATGCTTAATTTTGACTCAGGTTCAAAAAAAAAGGAATTTTTCTGTGAAGTTTTCTTTTCTCATTTCTAATTTCATTTTGGAAATAAAATATAACAATTATTAAATAAAACCATTTAAGTATATAAAATTATTTCCAATAAAAAGGTTTTTCCATTTCAGTTATGAGAAATAATAAATTATATCCTATAATACAAAACCCATTGGAATGGTGTCCTCTGGCGATCCTGGCTCCGTTAGTTACTTACTTCGAGACGGGAAGCTAAGCGTTTTATTGTGCTCTCCAAATGGCAAAGAAAAAATACAAAAACTATTTAAGTGTACGTCGTTATCGCAAGCCGCTCGCAGCAGAACAATTCATGCAAATTTTCGGCTAAATATTTTATGATTTATTTGCGGGCTGCACTTAACAGCCAGGACATGGCCGCACACACACACAGACGACCGCTATCTGTCCAGTTTTTGGTCCTTTGGCCGACACGCGTGTGTGTATGGCACGTTATGTGCCGATGTCGTTTCCTGCATTTAACAAATTGGCTAAGCAAATTTCCCATTGATTTGCCAAGTACTCAAAGTGCAGCCCTCAACAAGGAGCGGCCAAGGCAACGGCCAAGGCAAAAGCAAAAGGCAATGGCAAGTGATTTAGGATCAAATATTTTACTGTCAAATTTAATTAAGTCGCCAATATGTAAGAGCCTGCCATCATATATGTATGTAGGCTCGTACATACTCGTATGTAGCAGGCCCGGAATTGTGTGCGTGCTTATTAATGAGCAGCTTGAAGTGCATAAAATGTTTGCAATTTGCGGCACATTTGGGAAAACAATGCAAAAGGCATTTATTATTGAATCGTTCGGGGCCTGCCGATAGTCTCGCCTGTGCACATAAGTATACTTACTAAATATATAAACAAAATGCTATGCGAGGAACCCAAATCTACTCAACAATGGAATGCCGCCACAGAGTTGTGGAGCGGACAGCAACGTGAGTTATAAGGTGGAATTGGGGAAGTCTTAGGGTTCCAAACGTAATTGAATAAATGCATCATCATCGATAAGTTTGTTTGTTTGCAGCAGCTTGGGGTTAAGACCTTGTTATGTAGTTAGTTATAAAATCTATAATATAGATAATACTTGTTATTATATATAAATAATAGAGTTCTTCAAAACTTATATATTATTTTAAGAGTCCCTTTATTTTATATGTTATTTTATGTTATTTTATTATATTTCTTTATATTTCGAGGTCCCCAAGTTGTTGGCATAAGAAAGGCATGTCTGCTGTGCTCATGTACCAAGTCATAAATTCAACTTTGGCCGTTCTCTATGTGATGTTTCATTAAAAATTAAACACGGCCCACCTTGGTCGGGAGGTCCTCCGCCTCATTCCTCTCCCATCCAGCCGGGACATTTGGAGGCTGTAAAGTGCGCTTGTTGGCGTTACTTTACGGCCGCTATACATGTAAACACGTAGCCACGTGGCGATGGGGCCACTTGGAGGTCCTACTACTGACTGTGGAGCTGGATGGAAGATCCGGGATACAAAGGGCCGAATAGGATGAAGGGAAGGTGTACACCAACACATAATGATTTTCATTGGCACATTAACACGAAAGAAGCTGGGAAAATTATAATATAAAATCGATTTTATTGTAGTTTTTTGGATCTATCTATCATATAGGTATTTTAATAATTTATAGAATACTTAAATGCTTATTTTGTAGTATTTTTATTTTAAGATTTACCATAATGCTTCCCTTGTTTCTTTGTTATTTAAATAATGACCTCTTTTTCTTCTTTAAAATACTACAACACTTGCCTTAAATATTCCCAGTGACCAAGAGTTTAATATTAAGCAAAATTCGTCTGAATTTGGCAGGGATGAAGGTTTGCCCGAAGCCACATCACGTCACCTGCCTTGCCTCTCGACGAACTTGTCGACTGCATTAATTATGCTTATTTATTTAATGCCATTTGTCCGTCGCTCCATTGTCCAGCCGGCCAAGTCCTTCGCTAGGTCATTACCGTTAGCATCCTGGCATCGGCTCAATTGAATTAATGCGAAAGTGTTTGCACATATGGGCATTTCCACAGATTATTTTACCAGCATGTCCAACTATTTCCAAGCATTTATAAAATATATTTTTGGCACTAAATACAAATCGTACTGCAAATATATATTTTTATTCGAGTTAATTAAAGCTCAGCTTGGTCTATGGTAAAGTCCATATGCCGGCTTGGTCCGAGCCTTACGCGGCCACGTAAAATGATTACGTTAAGTTGTTCGAGGCTCGAACGCACTATGGCATATATTTACTCACGTTATGCAATCAGGATGAGCTCAAGTTAATGGCCAACGGACTTTCCTTAAACACTTGACATTTGTGGCGAAAGAAAAGTCCTGGTAACTAAATTTGAATAACAGCCTGAGAGAGTATGGATATTGCTCCTTTCTTAGTAATAATAAATAGCTTGATTAATTAAATAATAATATTTAATATAAATTGCCTTATTCCCCGCTATTCAATGATAGCGTAGATTCCATCTGAAAATATATTTCCGCATTGTCTAAGCCAAACACGATCTCCAAAGACAAAAGCCCCAAAACAAAAGGCTAAAAAGGAGTATAAATAAATGGGGGGAAAATAGGAAATACAAAATACCAGCGATATTAAAAACAAAAACAAAAAAATAAACCACCACATACGTGAGAGCCTGGGAATATCTGCGCTGGCAGAGGAGGCAAAAATACAAATCGCCCAACCAAATCTCAGCCATTATTTGGCATTATTGAAGTAAACGAATTTCCAAATGGCCAGGCGAATGTCTTTAAAATCGACCAAATTGGAAACGATATTAGGAGGAAGTCGGCAGATAGGAGGCAGGATGCGGATAGTTGGGCAGTGGAGAGTGGAGAGTGGAGAGTGGAAAGTGGAGTTGGGAGACTTCCTGCCAATAAAGCGCAACAAAGAGCTCGGCCAAGAGCAAGTCATGTCAATATTTTGACTGTATTTTATCCTTGGCTCCTGTGCCTTTGCGCCGGAATTGATGCACAGTCAAAAAAAAAATACCCTAGACACTTGCTAGAAGTGTTGACACCTTGAATGTGTCCCATTACTAGAGATTTACCTTCTAAAATCAGTGGAAAGTAAGCGAAATGTATATTTTGTAACAAATTTCACCAATCTTTTTATTGTTTACCTCTTTTCTTATTGGTTGCTTTTTTGTCTTATTCGATCTTTCCTCTATCGATATATCGATTCCACTATCGATATATTGGTTATACTACCGATCATTCTTAACAGTCTATCGATAATACATAAATAATCTTATTAGGTATTTGCTTACAATTTACATTTGCTTACAATTTAAGGATTATTCGCTTTGTTGCGGAACAATAATAGTATATTTTTTTGTACTAATTGCTGCACTTTTCCCCCAGTGCGCCCCTGTGTGTCTTGGGAACTCGCCGGACTGCTAGGACTGCTAGACTTTCGCTCTCCGGAGGTGGCCATGCGCGTCCAGCGTCAGGAATATTGATGCCCGTGGAGCGTGCCGCTGGGAATGCCATGTGCCAGTTGACCAGCCACCGCCGAAAAGGAGGAAGAGGAAGGGAGCAAAAAAAAAAGCAGAGGCAGAGGCAGAGGAGGAGGAAGCAGGCAAGGACAACGGCCAGCGCATGTTAAGCACTGGGGAGCCCATCCAGGACACCCTGGCCGAGGGCCAGAATCCATCTTCGGCGGCCAGGACGACATAAATTAGCGGCAGGCCGGGCTCCTACGCCGCCGAGCAGTCGTCGCTCATGGCCAAAAGTTCTGCGGCTAACAGTCTCATATTGCGGCACGCAGTTTATCAATGTGTCGGGTCAGCGCTGCGTACTCGCTGCTCCTTGCTCTCTGCCCCTTCCGTGGTCCGTGTTCCGTGTTCCGTACTCCCAACGTAACGCAACCTCAAGGCGGCTCCGGCTGAATGCGGCTGCTGCTGCTGCTGTTGCACATCACGTGACTTGCCAACCAAATGAAATTCCTAGTCGGCGCCACATGGCGCACATCGCTTCCATAATTGAGTACAAACACGTGTTTGTATGCATCTAATTACTTAAAATTCCTGTCTTGAGGAGGGACAACCCTATTACCTCCAGAAGCGGCCCCTAGATAGCCACCGTTTCTCACACTTTTCTCTTAAAGCAATATCTTGGAATGTTGGACAAGACAATGCATTTATTAATCTGGAAATAAGTTCATATGGTAGGAGATGCGAAATAATAAAGGCAATCATAAATACAAAATAAGATAAGTAAGTTTATGTTCCAATTCCACTGTGTCAATTTGAGATAAATTAAGACAAGAAAATTAGGATTAAATAAAACAAAGACTACGGTCACACTACAATTTTGGAAAATAAAAAACACATTGAAAAAGTTAAAACCAAGAAAATAAACCAAAGAAATAAAGAATAATCTATACAACAACTACGATAACAATAATAATAATATAAGCTAGTTAAGCATTTAATTTATTGAAAATGATAGCAAAGTTATCAAAATTAATGCTAGCTTCAAGCTATTTATAATATACAAATGGTTGTCTGATTTTAAAAATAATGTTTCCTCATTTTTAAATTTTAGATTACATTGTATAGATTGTGTTTATTAATTTTATTCACATTAGTTAACCCTTTACATGGCAACAAATCCGATTTTCACGATTTTCATTGCATTAGGTAGACAAATTTAAATAAAAAATACACTTCTTTTTATTTTTTGATTATTTTTAGATTTTAACATATTTTATTGAAAAAAAGGGAGTGATGCATTTCTGCATCAAATTAGCTTAATTTGTTTATTTACTCAAATGTCAATGCAACGAACACAAGAAATCGACAATCTACAAATAAGTATTATATTTACCTCTTTATAAATGATAATTGATTTATCTATACAACTTGTATTATTATTAGTTCTGTGAGTGGAAACTGCGCAATCAATTGTGTTTACCACATTTACGAAATTGGCGGGAAAAGTTGCCAGTTGTTCAGTATTCGAACTAATTTAGAGTAACCAACTCTTTTTATATAGAAAACGAATGTTACAGAACTGCATCAAATACGTGTTTGACAATTTTAAACCGTACATTTTAAAATAAATGAATTGAAGCGGTATGATGCAGATATGCATCACCACCATGTAAAGGGTTAAGTTTACTTGGTATCTAGTACTTGCAAACCTTCCCTCTGGCATACATTTTCATTAAACCATGCAAAGTTCACCACATACCGGGAATGCTAATCTTTCCCATTTTTTCTGCTCTTTTTTTGTTTAATCCAAACAGTCTAATGGCAGTGTGCTTAATATCTATAAAATCAACCAAATCAGGCCCTATTATTTATATACACGCAGTTGATAATCAAACCGCAACGAGCCCCCCTATCACTCACTTGATTGATATTAGTTTTTAATTATGCCACATTTTTGATGGCATGAACGTCGCCCGTGGCAAGGCCCACGCAGTTGTTTACAAGTCGAAAAAAACGGGTCGCCGACTGGCGGTCGAGACGTGCAATTGCAGCGAAAATGCAATGAAATAAATAATAAAAACCACAAAAATGCAATTTAATACAAATCTAATTCGAGCACATCAGCTGTCCAGCTGTCCGGCTGTCCGTGTGTAAAAGTGCCCCGTTCTCCGCTCAAAATCGCCCGTTTATGGCGATTTTTAATTGAAAGCGCGACTTTTGGGCTTTGCACCGCACACATACACACTCGCACATGGGCCAACAGCAGCTGCATAAATTTCATTAGTAAACTTTTAATTAGAAAAATTTCAGCATGAATTTAATTAGTGCAGATATACACAAACAAATGGCGAGGGACATGGCAGAAAATTAAATTTAATAAAATGAAAATGAAACGCAACTAGACCGAACGTTAACACCTGACAACTGACTGACAATTGCTGAAGCAAATTGGCCAAGAAGCGATCCGGGGGCAACGGCACAGCGAGCTACAGCCAAAAATATTGCCAACTCTCTGTTTTCCATTTCGCGAATGTGGGTCACGCTTTGGCATTAATGAAAATTACATTTTAAACGGAACAAACAATATATGTAGTTTTATTTTGATTTTGAATATTTAACAACTGAGCTAATAAGAAACAAGTGAGAAAGCTGTACCCAAAGTGGTTCTACAAATAAAGTGGAAATTTAAACAAAACAGGAATATTTTAATTCTGGATTCCCCCAGCAGTGCTCCCAGCTTTTCCGAAGCTAAAGTGGCTAAAAACTTTCTGAAAATGGCCAGAAGAAAGGATACAAATGGCCAAAAAATGGTTAAATCAATAAAATGTTCGATTTCAACAGATATATCCATGTATTTAAGAAAAATAATCTAACCGAAGCTTATATACCCTTGCAGATAATAATTAAAATTCAAAAAGAAGCACGACAGAAGTGAAACATCTGCACTAGCGTAAAATGATCCTTCTCCAGAAATGGGAAGCCGAAACTTATATCCCCATTCAGATAATAAATAAAAATAAAAAAACCCCACTACAGAAGTGAAACATCTGCACTAGCGTAAAATGGTCCTTCTCACTAAACTTAACAGACATCAGGAGGATATTTACTCTGCTTGAAAATTGACAATTAAAAATTCTTGTGGGAAAAAAATCGACTTTAATTGTTTATAACGAAGCCGAAAAAAAAAACGTGTTGCACGGTAAATGTCTAGTAAATTTGTTTAAAATCGGAAAATATGACTAAACAAGTTCTGTGCGACTATTGCGCAAAAAGAATCACGACAGAAGTGAAACATCTGCACAAGCGTAAAATGATCCTTCTCCAGAAATGGGAAGCCGAAACTTATATACCCTGGCAGATAATAATTAAAATTAAAAAAAAACCCCACTACAGAAGTCAAACATCTGCACAAGCGTAAAATGGTCCTTCTCACTAAACTTAACAGACATCAGGAGGATATTTACTCTGCTTGAAAATTGACAATTAAAAATTCTTGTGGGAAAAAAATCGACTTTAATTGTTTATAACGAAGCCGAAAAAAAAAACGTGTTGCACGGTAAATGTCTAGTAAATTTGTTTAAAATCGGAAAATATGACTAAAAAAGTTCTGTGCGACTATTGCGCAAAAAGAAGCACGACAGAAGTAAAACATTTGCACAAGCGTAAAATGGTCCTTCTCCAGAAATGGGAAGCCGATATTTATATACCCTGGCAGATAATTAAAATTAAAAAAAAAGCACGACAGAAGTGAAACATCTGCACAAGCGTATAATAGTCCTCCTTCAGAAATGGGAAGCTCTGCCAGAGGTTTTCCGCATCCCCAAACGCGAGGATACTGAACAGGTGAAGGAGCACGAAAGCGAGGCTTAGGATCAGCGGAAGCAAGAGAGCTCTAGCGATCGCTCAAGGCAGATCAGACATGAAGCCTTCTGCGGAGTTGAAGGATGCCACTCGACCAATATGGAATTCTTATATATTCCATCTTATCCTTCAGCTATTTATTATAATTTCGCTCTACATAAGTATCCTTATTTTGTAACCTCCTCGTAACAAAGGTATCACTGTAGAAACAATCACACCACATCACCGATAAGGAGAAGGGAAAGGGCACAGCCAGCAAGCCACTCTGCAACTGGCCAATATTGCAGAAATTAATAAGAAATTCATAAGCGACGAGGGACTTAGTCAGTTTGAATTTACGTCAAAATGTACATTCACTATAAAAACGCATTTTTTTAAATATTTAATTAATTTGGATGAATTTATTCGTCACATCTGAAATGCGCTAATATCGCGCTGAACTTAGATGCAACATTGCCGTATAGGAGAAATTCGCACGCTTTCTGCCGCACGCAGCCGGACGCTATAAGGCTAAGCGTTTCTGCAAGGGTACTATTAGCCAAAAATATAGCCTTTGTTTTTTTGTCATTTTTAGCCATTTTAGCGCCAGTGGACGGAGATTCTTCCAGTGATATTCTGAAAGCAACCGTCATCCAGATGGACAAATTTCTCGGTTTTTTCCTCTAAGGCGGCCGTGAAGCTGCTCAAGTCAGATTACGTTGGCAACAGCTAATATGTGGCCACGTGGTGCATCACCTTTGTGTTGGCCGAAGTACTGATCACCGGACTGTGGAGCATCTACCTGTTGTGGTGTACCCTGGCAGATAATAATTAAAATTAAAAAAAAACCCCACTACAGAAGTCAAACATCTGCACAAGCGTAAAATGGTCCTTCTCACTAAACTTAACAGACATCAGGAGGATATTTACTCTGCTTGAAAATTGACAATTAAAAATTCTTGTGGGAAAAAAATCGACTTTAATTGTTTAAAACGAAGCCGAAAAAAAAACGTGTTGCACGGTAAATGTCTAGTAAATTTGTTTAAAATCGGAAAATATGACTAAACAAGTTCTGTGCGACTATTGCGCAAAAAGAATCACGACAGAAGTGAAACATCTGCACAAGCGTAAAATGGTCCTTCCCACTAAACTTAACAGACATCAGGAGGATATTTACTCTGCTTGAAAATTGACAATTAAAAATTCTTGTGGGAAAAAAATCGACTTTAATTGTTTATAACGAAGCCGAAAAAAAAAACGTGTTGCACGGTAAATGTCTAGTAAATTTGTTTAAAATCGGAAAATATGACTAAACAAGTTCTGTGCGACTATTGCGCAAGCTTCAATGAGGCAAAGGCCCCATCTTTTCCGCCCAGAAGTCGGTTGTGGACCACAAAACGGTTTTTAAGAAATCATGTTCACCGACTTGAAAAACATAGTTTTTAGAAAAACGATTTTAAAGTTGCTGCTCTTGCTCTGCACACCACGGCGCGACTTTCAATTTTGTTTATTTTTTGTTTGTTTTTCAAATATATTTTTTTTAATCAATCAGTTGCAAACTCCACAGCGGGCGAAACGGACGCTGTGTTTTCATCCCTGAAGACGAATCCCGAAGGGATTCGAAATATATTGGATTGGATTGAAAAGGAAGAAGGAAGACGAAAGACGATGTTTTTATTTAATTTAAAACATATTTACATGGCTGCTCCAGCAGGATACATGGCTGCGCATCGTCGAGTCCGGCTGTTGCTCCATTTGCACTGGCCAGTACCGAACAGAATCTTCTCTATCGAGAAATTCGGCGCTCGCCACACTTGTGTCGTCGGCTGTTGGTGCCATCCTCCTTCCACCATGCGCAGTCAGCGCGATCCAACACCGCGTGCTGGCTCGTTGGCTCGGTGGCCGGTTGGTTTGGTGGCCGGTTGGCTCGGTGGCCGGTTGGCTCGGTGGCAGGGCCTTCGGCCTTCGTTTCCACTCGCGCGTTTGCGGCTAAGTGCGCAAGTAATACCATGAACCGCGGCCACTTTCCTTCTCTGCCGCCTGCCACGGGTAAGGCGGTGTGCCAGCCCTTTGACTTATAGTGCCACGGCAACTGTCGCGGATTGATTGAACCTGTGGATAATTAATTTTCCATAGACATTTATATTAAAATAATTTTTTTTTTTTTTATAAGTTTAAACAGTCTTTTAGATAACTTTATTCTTAATGAAAGTAAAAAAATAATCTTAATGCAAACATAATTTATATAAAAGCGGTGCCGTGCTTTGAATTCAGAAATCATAAGTAAGCTTCATCTATTGATGACCAACCAGTACATGGCCAAAGGAAAAAATGGTTTAGTTGCATCTAAGTTCAGCGCGATATTAGCGCATTTCAGATGTGACGAATAAATTCATCTAAATTAATTAAATAATTTAAAAAAAATGCGTTTTTGTAGTGAATGTACATTTTGACGTATATTCAAACTGACTAAGTCCCTCGTCGCTTATGAATTTCTTATTAATTTCTGCAATATTGGCCAGTTGCAGAGTGGCTTGCTGGCTGTGCCCTTTCCCTTCTCCTTATCGGTGATGTGGTGTGATTGTTTCTACAGTGATACCTTTGTTACGAGGAGGTTACAAAATAAAGATACTTATGTAGAGCGAAATTATAATAAATAGCTGAAGGATAAGGTGGAACATATAAGAGGGCCATATTGGTCGAGTGGCATCCTTCAACTCCGCAGAAGGCTTCATGTCTGATCTGCCTTGAGCGATCGCTAGAACTCTCTTGCTTCCGCTGGTCCTAAGCCTTGCTTTCGTGCTCCTTTACCTGTTCAGTATCCTCGCGTTTGGGGATGCGGAAAACCTCTGGCAGAGCTTCCCATTTCTGAAGAAGGACCATTTTACGCTTGTGCAGATGTTTCACGAATGAATTCATCTAAAACATTTTTAAAAGATGTGTTCGTTTGGTGAATGTACATTTGTACGTATATGTTTTACGAACCAAAAACTTGGGAGCGGAAAGACGGTATCTTACTTTTGAAGTTCGCGTAGCTGCCTGTTCTTTAATCAATCTACTCAGCATTGAGTACTGGCACATTTTGCAATAGGCGCCCCTTCGGTTTCGTTAGCCAAGAGTTGTGTTGCCAGAATTTCGTGGGTTGATTGGCTAAAAAATAGCTTATTTTTCAAAGGTGTTATAGGCTTGAGAATGGTCAATATTTTTACACCAAAATATTTTCTCTGCATTTAAGTTCGGGTTGAATTTATTATGTAAGGTTAAATAAAGGTTTATACAAGTAAAGGTTCTTTCGCATGCGTCGGAGCAGTCCTCGGCGGTAGCAGGAAGCAAGACAGGGTAGGGGCTTTGTGGCCTCTTCCAATAATTTCAGATGCAAATTGATATACACCACAATAGGTAGATGTTCCACAGTCCGGTGATCAGTACTTCGGCCAACACAAAGGTGATGCACCACGTGGCCACATATTAGCTGTTGCCAACGTAACCCGACTTGAGCAGCTTCACGGCCGCCTTAGAGGAAAAAACAGAGAAATTTGTCCATCTGGATGACGGTTGCTTCCAGAATATCACTGGAAGAATCTCCGTCCATTGGCGCTAAAATGGCTAAAAATGGCAAAGAAAAAAAAAGGCTATATTTTTGGCTAATAGTACCCTTGCGAAAACGCTTAGCCGCATAGCGTCCGGCTGCGTGCGGCAGAAAGCGTGCGAATTTCTCCTTCACGGCAATGTAATCCTGCAGCGCGATGTCGCTGATGGAAATATCATCGCAGGCCCAGCGACCTCATAGCCTTGTTATGTATTATTATTATTACATTTTAAATCAGTATATGCCTGTTCTGCAGTTACCAAAATAGCTAAAGTTTATTTTTCTTTGTCTAGTACATGTTTTTCCATTACCAGAAATGCTTAATCAATGACACTGGCTAAATGAATGGAATTCTGTAAGAATACCGTCACGATGAACGTGACGGACTGCCGCAATTACAGAATAGGGAAGTGCAGTGCTAATTATTACAATTATGCTGCCAATCATAATGCTCCGCCAAATGTATTTTCGTAAGCACTTCCTAAGTAACTTGTGTTTAGTCGCCGCTGAAGTTTATTGATTTTATTTATTCAACAACTGCAACGTTGACGTCGCCGCCAATTAACCGCTGCGTGATTAATCATCTTCTATGCAAATTATATGTATGAGTCCCTTCCCCAAACACGCCAACTTCTCCAACTTTAACTTCGACTCTGACGACCGGCCGCCGATCTTTAATTACAACAGCTTCGGGTTGAGAATACGAGAATATGAGTACAGGTCTGGCCGGCTGCGATCGTGGCCACACAAATCATTCATAATCACATTTCGCTTTATTATAATTATATGCGAGAAAACCTCAACTGCGTCATGCCAACTGCAGCCAATAAAGCCCAGGTCTGTCTGCAATTCGAATGGAAATTGCAGTAATTCTAGTAAGGGTTTACCTGGCCGAGTGACTAATTTATTGTAGCAATGATCAATGGGGAAATTAGCCGTGATCAATGGGTAAATCAGAACAAAGTTTAGGCTGAATAAATTTGTACATTACAAAATGAAAACGCATCTTGGATTGGACTTCAATAATATTGACATTTTTAATAATATTTACAAAAATAAAGGGGATATCATCATTTAATCTATCATCCTTTCTCGTTTAAGGTTTAAGATCCCCTAAACAAAAGAATGCCTTATAAAAACGCAAAAGAAATGAAAATTCTTAATCTAAATTCAGGAGAAAAATAATTTGAAAGCACTGTTAGCGTATGAGCAAAATAAACAAGGCACGTACGATATAAAATATAAAATATTTGTGGGGCTTGGTAGCTCAAGTATTTGATACACTTTAATTTTGTATCGAATTATTATAAATATGCACATATATTTTCTTGATTTTTAACATTTTCAAGATTGGCATTTGATGAACCAAATTATACTAAAATCAATTCCGCTTATAATTAATAACATAAAGTTATATATATTATTTTCCGAGTGTAGTCCTACTTCATCCATTCGACTTTACATATATGCAATAAACAGAAGACTTTATAGATTTGCCTTAGAACTGTGAAACTAGTTTAAGATTTTACGAACAGATAGAGCCATGTTGGCAAACTCTGGGGCCATACCTCTGACAATACCCTCTTTTTCAGAATCCATAAACCTGGAATCTGGTTCTGTTGTAAATATGCAGCCTGGCCCACTCAGAAAAGACAGAAATATGTCGAATAAAATCCAAGACTGTTATAGAAATAGAATTGACCCAAAGCTCAAGAGGAGCAGAAAATATTCTTGTTTTGGTTATTTCGGGGATGGCCATTCGACGTCATAATCACCTTTTATTTTATCGGCAGTTTCTGTTCATGATACCCAGTACCCAGAGGGAACAAGGGCTTTATGGTTAGTGACAATCGAAAATATATTTAAAAGGGTGATGCTTTCAATATATGTATATAATTATATATTTAGACTTGTACATTTGCGTATTTTATTTTATAGTCCAGTGTTCCAAAAGGTGCCGTCCATCACCATATTGTTGATTTCAGCTGCAAGGTCTATATATCGCAGCTTATCGGGCATCGGCAGATTCTTGAACTTCTGCTTGCCACTCTCCATGATGGAAGTCGAAGAGAGTCCAATGAGGGAGTTCTCTTGCAGAAAGATAAAAAACTCCTCAAAAAAAAACCATTTCAGGCGAGACCAGGAATACCATCATATCCTTGAATCGGTTTTTTATCGCTTTAATGAGCTGCTCGTTGCTTCAAAATCCGTAATAAGCCATCTTCTAAGGCTTGACAAGTTCGAGAAAAATAACACAGTACAAAAATATAAATAATATTATCGCCTTAATAAGCTGCTCGTTGCTACAAAATCCGTAATAGGCCATGTTCTAAGGCTTGACAGATTCAAGAAAAATAACACAGTACAAAAATATAAATAATGTTTCTTAGGAAACTGTTTTTCTTTACTCAACTCATAATGCATTGGGCACCGGGTATCTCTCAGTCGAGTCCACTCAACGTTGGCTTTCTTACTTGTTTTATTTATTATTTTTTTGCATATTCCGCATTTCGGCTTTGTTGGTGTTGTTGCTCAACGCCAAGCTTCAGCTGCGAGCATTGTTATTTTAATTATCGCCAATTAGGTGTGAAGCACGTTTCTGTCGACGTCTTCTCTTAATTTCTGTATTTTGGTACTTTTTTATGCTTTTGTTGTGTTTTTACTTGGATTTATTTGCTATAGCCTTTCAGACAGTTTCTCCTCCAAAGCTGAAGCCATGGAAACAATCAATTCTTTTTGGAGAAGAGAATCGAAGCTTCGGCTTGTTTTTCCGCCGCAGTTTACGACATTCTGTTGTTATTGTTGATGTTACGTGTTAATGACTTATAGTCGGTTTCGGCCAGTTGTGCTGTGCCCAAGGCGGAAAGAGAATAATTCCCCTGCACGGCACGGCTACTTATTGGTAATTTCCTTGAAGCGGGCATTTTTCCCACACTCGCCGGCAGTACTGATTACCACTTATACGGGAGCGGAGCCCAAGCCCACCAATTGGCCCGAAGCGATGAGCCGACGCCAAACCGGTCTACCGCAGGTCGGATCGATGGTCAGAGATCTGGTAATGCAGCGATATCTCATTGCACTCGGGGTGGAATCTATGAGCAAGAGGTTAGAAAGAGCATCCAGAAAGTAAAGTAACATATAAATTACATCTGCTAGCTGAGACTTTGTTCTGAGAAAATCTTTTTTCTTAATAAAATTTATAATTCTCCAAAAACCGTTCAAAATACTTTTTTTAATTACTTAATATTTAAAGAACCAATAACAGTAGCTTCTTTTCTGCCAGAACCTGTTGTGAACCCACCTTTGATTGAGCCACGATTGAGCTTCTTTTGGTGATTTCTTCTCTAATATAATAGAAACATTTGTTATCGTGGTTTAAATGTAGATTCTTATTTATTTCGTCGATTTCTCTTTTTAGTTTTTACTATTCCACGTGTTTAGTTTGGTTCTCGTAATCGTAGTGTGGCCGTAGTCGTCCTTTTCACATAATCCTAATTACATTCAATTTTGGCGGAATCTTAACATAAAATGGCAACACTATGCAAAGTACTTTTTCGATCAAAGCTAACACATTATTTTAAGAATTGGCGTGGCCGATGTCCTCATCCAGCCATCGGCTGCTTCTCTTGCTTCCGTTGGCTCTGGCTAATTTCCTTCTAATCGGAACCAGTTATGGACCTCTGCCCAACCACGAGAGCTGTGGGAAAGCAGCAGCGACGGCGGCGGCAGCGGCGGCGCAAGCGAGGTTGTGCCGTTCATAAGCCCAAAGTGCCGCGCGATCCCAGTTCAGTACGGTTCTGACCGCCGAGATGCCGATGCCGATGTCGAGATTACGGAGCAAGTGCAGCAGCCGCCTCACTGCCGCAGTGCTCCTGCTTCAGCTGCTGCTCCTGAGGGCGGCGGAAGGGTCCTCGTCGGCGGCACCCGGCGGCCGCTACTGCCTGCCCGCCCTCTGCGAGGTCTACAACGGCACCCATGTGGTGCAGGCGCCCCACATCGCGTGCGGGAACAACGGCAGCTTTGGCGCTGGCTGCGGGCCGGAGCCGAAGCTCCTGGAGATGAGCGCGCGGCGCCGCCAGCTGCTGCTGGACATGCACAACCTGGCCAGGTCGCGGATTGCCGGCGGTGAGCTGGAGGGCTACCAGAGCGCCGCCCGCATGCCGCTGGTGCGCTGGGACTCGGAGCTGGAGCAGATGGCCGCCCTGCACGCCAGGCGCTGTCAGTTCGCCCACGATCGGTGCCGCAACACGCCGCGCTTCCCGTTCAGCGGCCAGAACATCGGCTACTTCTGGATCGGGCGGGAGTTCAAGTCGCACTCGCGGCGCATGAAGTCGTTCGTGATCAACTGGTTCCGCGAGTACCTGGACGCCAACCAGACCTTCATCGACAGCTACCGTCCACATCCGCAGGGGTAAGTTGGGTCACAAACGAGGCCAAAGAACTTCAGTGACTAATATCCCTTTCCTCGCAGCAAGAAGATCGGCCACTTCACCCTGCTCGTCTCGGACCGGGTGCAGCGCGTGGGCTGTGCCGCAGTCCGCTTCCTGGAGCCGCAGGCCAATCGGTTCCAGTTCATGCTGACCTGCAACTATGACTACAACAACATCTTCAACGAGCCCATCTACCAGAAGGGTCCGCCCGGCTCTAAGTGCCCCCAGCACCGGGTCAGCGAGAAGTTTCCCGGACTCTGCGACTGGCAGGATGCCTCCAAGGACTACGAGAGCGAGGAGAGCGCCGAGGATGGCAACATGCTGGACAACAACATTCCTTTCTAGGAGAGGGAATGGGAAAGCAAAGATGCAGGGATCAATTCAACCACACTTCGAATTTTTAATTAATTTTATTTAGTTTTTTTTTTCGGTGTAACAACATATACCTGGTACCCATGGTTCTCAGAGGTATATTGTCAGGCAGAAGGCAGCTCCTCCGCTAAGTACAAGTGCATTCTCGATAAGCTTAATCCGATTAAGCTTATTATTTACAACGCCTAGATAATAATTAGTTATGTGCGTTCGGTTTCTAACATTTGTAGTGCAATTAAATGTTAAACAAGTGAGTTATTAGACAACAACGCAGCAGTTTCCGGCTTTTTTTTCATAGTTCGTGGAGCTTCGGTCCGCAGCTTCGTAAAATTAAAATACTGCGCATTTGTAAGCACCTTACAATATAGGCAAAAGTGTTGACTTTGGTAGCAGGATATTTGTACATACATTTTTACGTTTTATTTTAATTTTTCTTTGTTATTATGTTATTTACTTTAAAGTTTTGGGTGGCTTTATGAGTTATATACCGTCTGAAACCAAAGTCTATAGAAAACATTTCATCATTCTTTTTTTTAACATTCTACTGTCGTTTATTGGAAAACAAATATACATAATTATATACATTAAATAGGGTTTAAAGAAACTTAACACTACTTTTTCGATTCTCCACCTAAACCTAGGCAGCCGCTGTGGCTTCAAAGATAACGAAAGGTGGCAGAGATGCAGTGGTGCCTCCCTCAGTGGTTGTTCCTTTCGTGGTCGGCTTCAGAGTGGTGGGCTTTGCCGTAGTTCCCTCTGTAGGCTTCAGAGTGGTTGGCTTTGCCGTAGTTCCCTCAGTTGGCTTCAGAGTAGTTGGCTTCAGAGTGGTGGGCTTTGCCGTAGTTCCCTCTGTAGGCTTCAGAGTGGTTGGCTTTGCCGTAGTTCCCTCAGTTGGCTTCAGAGTAGTTGGCTTCAGAGTGGTGGGCTTTGCCGTAGTTCCCTCAGTTGGCTTCAGAGTGGTTGGCTTCAGAGTGGTGGGCTTTGCCGTAGTTCCCTCAGTTGGCTTCAGAGTGGTTGGCTTTGCCGTAGTTCCCTCTGTAGGCTTCAGAGTAGTTGGCTTCAGAGTGGTTGGCTTTGCCGTAGTTCCCTCTGTAGGCTTCAGAGTGGTTG